>CAEGAF010167682.1:0-15301 GCA_903067075.1 Micropoecilia bifurca | reverse complement strand
GGTTTATTTGCTGTAGTTTGGGAGTTTATTCCCTGTAGTTTTAGCTCGGCGCTGCAGCACAGTGTGACTGGAAGTGGAAACTGGAAAATGTTTTTTGGGACGGGAACCAAACTAACGGTTCAGAAACGTGAGTCGAAATGAAACTTTAATCTTTATTATGGAAAAAATCTAAATGTCTGATTTTAAAGTGATAATAGTTTCAGTAAAACATGGACACCAGAAAAACTAACAGGATTACATCATAAAATATTTGTGTTGAGATAATAAAGTGCAGAATAATAACACCAGGAGTTAATATTCAATGTTAAAAACAAACTTCAGTATTTTAGTTTCTTCCTCAGATTGAATCTGAATTCATGACATGAAATGTAAAGTTTATCTCAGAGTTTCTGCTCTGGTTTCTGCTGCTGTGTGAATAATTATGGAGATAAAATCATCTTTGGTTCTGGAACCAAACTGACGGTGCAGAAACGTGAGTTTATCTCAGTTCATGTTTTACACGACAAACTATTTAAATTTTTACCTCATCAGAAATACACTGAAAAAAGACAATATTGGGTCAAAAACTAACGTTTTCCAGCCTGATGTGTTTATTAGACTAAAATTGTTGGACGGTTTGAATTGATTATTGAGAGAATATTGATGATCATCAGAGCCATTCAGTCACTGATCAGTTTCTGCTGATCGACTGAAGACATGGAATCTATAAAGTCACATTCAGAAAAGGAACCAAACTATGAACAGAAGTTTTTATTAAATAATACAACATGTTTAACATTCAGAGGGAAAACATGCGACTCGGATCAGATCCAATGATCCACCAACTGAAACCATGAATGTTTTTAACTTTATTTAGATTTTTGATGTAAAATATTTCTCTGTTTGTTTGTTTTGAAGTTTAAGACTTTAGAAATATTTTTCAGTAAAGGTAACCATCAGATCAGGAGTTTAAATTAAAGCTTCACTTGGATTTTCACTAGAATGATAAGTTTCATAAATACTTTGGTCTAGATAAGAATATTTAGTTAAAAAGATAAAATCACCAAAACTGCAGGTTTAAATGTTTTAAAGGTTTTATTTCTGCCATCAGATGATGGTCTAGTTAAAGTCCAGGTCAGAGTTACTGTGTGACATCAACTGGAGTCGCAAAGCTGATCTTTGGAAAAGGAACTAAACTAACGATAGAAAACAGTGAGTGAAAAACTAAAATTGTAAATATAAATATAAATGTTTGACAATTAAACCAAAATGTGTTAAAAATTCTGTTAAACATGTTGAATCCACTGGGAAGTAAATGCTGTAGTTTGGGACTTTATCTGCTGTAGTTTGGGACTTTATCTGCTGTAGTTTTGAGTTTATCTGCGGTAGTTTGGGTGTTTAAACGCTGTAGTTACCTTACCAAACCAACTTTATTTATAAAGCACTTTAAAACCACCACAGCTGATACAAAGAGCCTGACATTAAAACACAACATAATAAAATAAAATGAAAAAAATTAACAAACTCTTACAGTTTAAAAATAAAAACACACTTTAAAACTAGATCCTGCTGGAGTTAAAGCCAAGTAGAATAAATGGGTTTTAAGACGAACTTTAAAAGTAGTTTTGGAGTTTATTCCCTGTAGTTTGGGACTTTATTAGCTGTAGTTTTAGCTCGGCGCTGCAGCACAGTGTGACTGGAAGTGGAAACTGGAAAATGTTTTTTGGGACGGGAACCAAACTAACGGTTCAGAAACGTGAGTCGAAATGAAACTTTAATCTTTATTATGGAAAAAATCTAAATGTCTGATTTTAAAGTGATAATAGTTTCAGTAAAACATGGACACCAGAAAAACTAACAGGATTACATCATAAAATATTTGTGTTGAGATAATAAAGTGCAGAATAATAACACCAGGAGTTAATATTCAATGTTAAAAACAAACTTCAGTATTTTAGTTTCTTCCTCAGATTGAATCTGAATTCATGACATGAAATGTAAAGTTTATCTCAGAGTTTCTGCTCTGGTTTCTGCTGCTGTGTGAATAATTATGGAGATAAAATCATCTTTGGTTCTGGAACCAAACTGACGGTGCAGAAACGTGAGTTTATCTCAGTTCATGTTTTACACGACAAACTATTTAAATTTTTACCTCATCAGAAATACACTGAAAAAAGACAATATTGGGTCAAAAACTAACGTTTTCCAGCCTGATGTGTTTATTAGACTAAAATTGTTGGACGGTTTGAATTGATTATTGAGAGAATATTGATGATCATCAGAGCCATTCAGTCACTGATCAGTTTCTGCTGATCGACTGAAGACATGGAATCTATAAAGTCACATTCAGAAAAGGAACCAAACTATGAACAGAAGTTTTTATTAAATAATACAACATGTTTAACATTCAGAGGGAAAACATGCGACTCGGATCAGATCCAATGATCCACCAACTGAAACCATGAATGTTTTTAACTTTATTTAGATTTTTGATGTAAAATATTTCTCTGTTTGTTTGTTTTGAAGTTTAAGACTTTAGAAATATTTTTCAGTAAAGGTAACCATCAGATCAGGAGTTTAAATTAAAGCTTCACTTGGATTTTCACTAGAATGATAAGTTTCATAAATACTTTGGTCTAGATAAGAGTATTTAGTTTAAAAACATAAAATTCCCAAAACTGGAGGTTTAAAAGTTTTAAAGGTTTTATTTCTGCCATCAGATGATGGTCTAGTTAAAGTCCAGGTCAGAGTTACTGTGTGACAACAACTGGAGTCGCAAAGCTGATCTTTGGAAAAGGAACTAAACTAACGATAGAAAACAGTGAGTGAAAAACTAAAATATATAAATATAAATATAAATGTTTGACAATTAAACCAAAATGTGTTAAAATTCTGTTAAAAATGTTGAATCTACTGGGAAGTAAATGCTGTAGTTTGGGACTTTATCTGCTGTAGTTTGTGACTTTATCTGCTGTAGTTTGGAGGGTTTATTTGCTGTAGTTTGGGAGTTTATTTGCTGTAGTTTGGAGGGTATATTAGCTGTAGTTTGGGGGTTTATTAGCTCTAGTTTGGGGTTTTATTTGCTGTAGTTTGGGGTTTTATTTGCTGTAGTTTGGTGGTTTATTTGCTGTAGTTTGTTGGTTTATTTGCTGTAGTTTGTTGGTTTATTTGCTGTAGTTTGGTGGTTTATTTGCTGTAGTTTGGGGGTTTATTTGCTGTAGTTTGGTGGTTTATTTGCTGTAGTTTGGGGGTTTATCTGCTGTAGTTTGGGAGTTTATTCCCTGTAGTTTTAGCTCGGCGCTGCAGCACAGTGTGACTGGAAGTGGAAACTTTAAAATGTTTTTTGGGACGGGAACCAAACTAACGGTTCACAAACGTGAGTCGAAATGAAACTTTAATTTTTATTATGGATAAAAACTAAAAGGCTGATTTTAATGTAATGTAGATTTTAATTCTAATTAAACTTTATGGAAATCTGAAGGAAATAACAGAATCACATCATCATATTTCTGCTGTACGACATAAAGTTAATATTCAGTTAATTTAAAATCAAAGACATGAAATGAATGTTTTTAGTTTCTTCTTCAGATTTAATCTGAATTAATGGCATGAAATCTAAAGTTTATCTCAGAGTTTCTGCTCTGGTTTCTGCTGCTGTGTGAATGGAAATAAATTCATCTTTGGTTCTGGAACCAAACTGACGGTGCAGAAACGTGAGTTTATCTTAAGTCATGTTTTTATTTAAACTACATCATAAAACTCAGGTTGTTGGTTCAGGTAGAAACATGATTGGATCAAAAACGTTTCCAGGATTGATTGGATCAAAAACGTTTCCAGGATTTATTGATTATGTTAAAATAATCAGTTTATTCCTGCCTGGTTATTATAAATAGATGATATTTGAGTTCCTGCTGCTGACCGACTGACTGTGTGTCTGGATACGGAAACTCAAGAACCGTCTTTGGTTCTGGATCCAAACTGACGGTTCAGTCCAGTAAGTTTTATTCACTTTACTCACAAATCAAACTATGATGTTTAAATCCAAACTGGATAAATTATATCTGTAACGTTTTATGCTGAGTTTTATGCTGATGACTTTCTGGTTCTGGAAACTCAGAACCCGTCTTTGGTTCTGGACCCAAACTGAACGTTTATCTCTTTAATATCAGACAAACTTTATCGATGTTAAACTTCACAGGAGATAAAACCTTCAAAATGTTGATTTTACTGCAGTTAAGGTTTTAATACTCCATTAATAATTAATATTACTGACAAGTTTATTAGTTTCATCTGAATCTTTCCAAAGTGACTCAAATAGTTTTTATTATTTAAAACATTTCATAGATTTAAATCAGAATCATCCTGAATGTCATCAGAATTTAATGCTGAAATATTTCAGTCTGTTTCCATGTATTTCTGGTTTCATGACTCAGAGCTGCTGTTCGGTTCTGGTACCAAAACCAAACAGCTCAAACATAAAACTGAAAACCTTTTAATCAGTAAATAAACAACCAAGTCATCTAAAAATAATAACCAACATAATGAATATTATAAATACTTTATAATAAGCAGAAGCTTAATGAAACAAATGATTCTAAATATATTTAAGGTTTATTGATAACTAAACCTGATCAGTCTGATAGGAAACGAAAACGATTATTGGAAAACTGATAATCAATACCAGAGAATCATTGATTATTCAACTTATTAAACCTCAGACATTGAAGCAAACATATTTAGTTTAATGCATAAAATAAAACCGTTATGTTTCAGTTTAGTTTAGATTTTCTTTTTCTGACGAATTTGATGATAAATAAACATTCATAAACATTCATAAATCTTTCATAAACATTCGTTTATATTTCAGTAAAATCTCAGAAATGTTATTAAAATTAACACATTTTAACTGTAAAATCTCAATTCAAAATAAATGATTAAAATGAAATAAACTAAATATTAGACATGGTATCCTCAGTATCAATGGTAATAAACCAGTTTGCCCAGTAAAGCCTCGGTGGTTCTGGTTCTGGTTTTTGTCGGGTCGGGTTCCACAGTGTGAATGACGGAGTCAGGATCCGCTTCGGTTCTGGAACCAGTCTGAACGTGGGAACCAGTAAGACCAGCACATTTAACCAGTTACACTTAACATTGAATGTGTTTTTATTTAGCTGGAAACCAGTTAAACTGGTTAAACTGGTTATTCAGATTATTCAGATTATATCAGATTATTTAAATTATTCAGATTATATCAGATTATATCAGATTATTCAGGTTATACAGGTTATTCAGATTATTCAGATTATTCAGAAGCTGCTGAAGGTCTGCAGGTTTCTGACTCGATGCTCTGAACTGTGTGAATGAAGCTGCCAGGAAAACCATGTTTGGCATCGGAGTCAAACTTTCCATCCAGTCCAGTAAGAATTTCACGTTTATAGTTGATAAATATGAATTTATAAAGCGTCACAATGGACCACACAGAGATTAATAATCTGTTACCCCTCCAGAATCATTTAAAAGCTGTTGGTCATTTTTAATCTGGAGGCAGAAACGTAAAAATCTGAAGTGTTTCTACTGACTGGATATAATTTAGTTTTGCATCTCATTATTTCATTAAAAGGCTGAATATGAAACTTCAGGTCAGTTTAAGTAAATAATCTGTAATCTGCTGAGTTTAGATTAAACCTGTGGCTCAGATTAGCAGCAGTAATCTGTAATCTGATGACCATAGATTAAAACCGTGGCTCAGATTATCTGTAATCTGCTGAGTTTCTGCTGGGCTGCATGTCGCTGTGTGAATGACGGAACCAGGTCGATCCGGTTCGGGTCCAGAACTGAGCTGCAAGTTCAACACAGTAAGAAAATCAAACATGAACAGCTGATTGATCGATTATCAATATTTAAATATTGATTTTAACTCAGCAGAGAAACTCCTTCAGTTTTTAACATCAGATTTAATAAACACAGTTTTGGGTTTTGTTGGACTTTTTGGTCTGGAGTTACAGTTACCATGGAAACGAGCGAGTTCAGTTTAAATATTAATAATAAACCATAAAAATTATTTTTAAAATTTTACAGTTTAAAGCTGATTAATGAAATATTTGAATCAAACTTTTGTTTAATATATTTATTATTTTAACTTCTGCTCAGTTTATTTTACATCTTCATCCAGAAAAGTTTCTTTACGGATTAAAGCCAAAGAAAATATTTTGGAGACATTTGGATCTTAAACTCAGATAAATGTAAATTAAACCAGAACCAGAACCAGAACCGGAACCAGAACCAGAACCAGAACCAGAACCAGAACCGGGGAGGAACTGAAGGTTCTGCTGCAGTTTTTATTTTGGGCCGACTGGCTGTGTGAACATGAACAACAACAAGCTGCTGTTTGGACCCGGAGTTCAGGTCACAGTGTCACAGCGTGAGTCCGACCCAGAAACCTTCTGATGGTTCTGATGGTTCTCATGGTTCTGTTGGTTCTCAGTCCGACCCAGAAACCTTCTGATGGTTCTCATGGTTCTGTTGGTTCTCAGTCCGACCCAGAAACCTTCTGATGGTTCTCATGGTTCTCAGTCGGACCCAGAAATGTTCTGATGGTTCTGTTGGTTCTACTGGTTCTGTTGGTTCTGTTGGTTCTCAGTCGGACCCAGAAACATTCTGTCGGTTCTGATGGTTCTGTTGGTTCTACTGGTTCTGTTGGTTCTGATGGTTCTGTTGGTTCTACTGGTTCTGTTGGTTCTGTTGGTTCTGTTGGTTCTGTTGGTTCTCAGTTGGACCCAGAAACGTTCTGATGGTTCTACTGATTCTACTGGTTATGTTGGTTCTGTTGGTTCTGTTGGTTCTCAGTCGGACCCAGAAATGTTCTGTCGGTTCTGTTGGTTCTGTTGGTCCTCAGTTGGACCCAGATTGTTGTTGTGGTGAAATATTCTTACAGATTATTATTTATTTTATCGCCGCAGCAGAACAAACTTCACTTCAGAAACTGAATATTATCGTCAGTTAATGAGTTAAAATATTCAGATTTTTGAACCTTTTGTAAATAATAATAATTATAAATCTGATAAATATTTTTCTGCTCTGAAAACAAACATTAGTTCTTATAAACTTCACCAGCTATCAGGATTTTATTTAGAATAAATCCAGAATAAATGTTGAGTGAATAACATCAGATTATTGGTCGTGTTTCTGTCGCTGTGTGACTCAAACTGGAACCAATAAGATCTGGTTTGGACCCGGAACCAAACTGTCGGTGGAGCAAAGTGAGTCCAGTTCAACCAGATTTAAAGAGTTTTATAGAAAAATATAAAATTAACTTCAGTTTTTATTTATTAGGTGATGCTGATTCATTTTCTAACATTAACAGATGAATAATTCATATTTTGTTGAATCGTAGCTCAAATTCAGATAAACTGGAAAAACATTCAGATCATTTCTACATAAATCCTGAAGTTTGGATCTCAGAGTCAGAAATGGAGGAAATCCTGGAGTTAATGATGCAGCTAATTATTATAATCTGTATTCAGAGCTAACGCTAAAATAATCTGATGGATTATCTGATTATATGATGGATAATCTGACGGATAATCTGATAGATTATCTGATGGATTATCTGATAATCTGATGGATTATCTGATAATCTGACGGATAATCTCATAATCTGGTGGATAATCTGATGTAATGTTTCCGTCTGAGTCCGGGTCGCTGTGTGACTCAAACTGGAACCAATAAAATCTGGTTTGGATCCGGATCCAAACTGTCGGTGGAACAAAGTGAGTCCAGTTCAACATTTTTCATTAGTTTAACTCAAAACTTTAATTTCTACAATAATTTGGTCCAAACATTAAAACGCCTCAAAGATGCTTTAAGTTTCTGAAACATAAATATAAAATATTGAAGGATGAAACAGTTTAACTCTAAATCCAGATTGATCTTTCTGGTCCATGTGAACAGTGGAACCGGCTCCAGAACTGAACTGGTTTCTGTTACTGGTTCCACTCCAGTGTGAATAGCAACAACGTTAAGATGACGTTTGGATCTGGACTCAAACTGTTTGTTTCTCCCAGTAAGTTGATTCAAAACATTAATATTAATAAAAAAAACAACCAAAACACAGATTTTTTTCTGCTCTAAAATCTGCAGCAGGATTTTTATTTAATTCTTTATCAGTTTTTAATTTAATTTAGTTATTTATTTTAGATTCAGTTTAATTAGTTTTTCCTCGAGTTCAGTTTTAAAATGAATAATTTATATAAATTATTATCCATCCAACATTTTTACTATGCAATTAAAAACTGAACAGATAAATTTCAGATTCAATCTCAGTGATTCTGATTTCACTGATTGATCATGAAAACATTTAATATATTTTATCATAAATCATTAAACCTGGTGGATCAAACCAGAACCAGAACCAGAACCAGCAGCTTCTTGTGACGGTGAAGTTCACTGTGGTTCAGTTATGATCATAACATTAAAAATGTAGGTGAAGATTTTTACATGAAACTTTAACAAAAGATTTCAGGAAATGACAAGTTGGAATAATTAACTCTGAATTAACTCTGATTTATTAACCAGAGTTAATTCATCTGTACAGTTTAACTGTTTAAACTGTAAACTAACCGGTTTTCATTTTCATTTTTACTGTAACTTTATATCTTTATGGAAGTTAAATAAAAACCAGTTTAATGTCGTCTAAAGACATGAAACATTTATATTCATGTTTATTATATTTATATTTATTGTCTTTATGTTTATTATATTTGGACTTTTGTTTGGCTGAATAAAGATCATAATGAGGATCAAATATAACAAAAACAAACTCAACATTTTCTAAACCAAAACTAGAAACAAGTTTAAGGTTCAACAGAAACAAAGATAAAATCTGTGAATTAATGGAACCATCATCATTTATCAGATGTTCTGGTTCTGGTCGGATTGGCAGAACCGGATCAGAACCGGATGGACTCATGAAGAACCAATAAGTTTTCTGCCACTGAAGGAAACAAAAAGGTTTCATGTTTTATATTCATGATTTCTGCTTCTGTGTGTTTCAGACCAAAAACATAAACCGGATTATTACAATCTGGGTTCAGCTAACGATGACGACACCACAGTTTGTCTGGCGACTGGATTCACTCAACTCAATGCAACAATGAATGAACCTGGGTTTGACAACAAAACAGCCAGCCAGATAACAGACTTCAGTGGGAAACCATCAGGATTCTTCAGCCAGGTGGCCTTTCTGACAAAAGGAGAAAAATGTGGAGGTGAGTCTGAACGAGTTTCCACCATGACTCAGGTTCCTGGCTTCATCACTGATTTACTGATGACTGTTTGTTGTGTTTGTTCTTCAAAGATGATGAGGGGAAGCCAAAGGTCCCGTGTGACGCCAGTCTGGAACCAGGTACGTTAAACCCGCCTCTAATGGCCTCTGCTGGGTTAAAGCCGTTCCTGGGTCTAATGGCTGCTGCTGTTTGCAGATGAGATGGTGAATCTGGCCTCCATTACCATCTTCGGCCTGAGAGTCATTTTCATGAAGACGGTGGCCTTCAACGTCCTGATGACGCTGCGGCTGTGGATGAGTCAGTGTGAGTACAGAACCACAAACAGAACCATCAGAACCACAAACAGAACAATCAGAACCACAAACAGAACAATCAGAACCACAAACAGAACCATCAGAACCTCACAGAACAATCAGAACCACAAACAGAACCATCAAAACCACAAACAGAACAATCAGAACCACAAACAGAAACATCAGAACCTCACAGAACCATCAGAACCTCACAGAACAATCAGAACCACAAACAGAACCATCAGAACCACAAACAGAAACATCAAAACCTCACAGAACCATCAGAACCTCACAGAACCACAAACAGAACCATCAGAACCTCTCAGGGTTTTTCTACTCCTGAGAGGAAAGTTTTATTAAAAATAACTTCAGTTTATTAACTAGTAAATTTCTGAAGAAATTTAACTGGGGCCTGCCAAAGTGTCGGTTGGAACCCAGTGATCTGATGCTAAAAATGAGCATCAATGCTAAGTTTAGTTAACAAAATTGCATGTGGAGAATCAAAAGCATGTTGACTGACATAGACCTGAACCATTCAGTCTATGTCAGTATGTTAAAATGAATGCCTAAGCTAAAATTAGCCAAAATGCTAATGTTAGCATGAATGCTGTCAGAAGCGTCTGGGACATCACTAGCATGTTTTCTCTCATTGACTTACTCCATTCAGTATATTAAACATGGCTAATAAGTAAGAAAATTAGGTTAATCCACTGCTAACTGTGTGTGTGAAACAAAAAGGTGGAGAAAGATTTCTATCTTTATGAGACACTCAGTCAGTTTTGATGAAAAAAACAGTCCTAACAACTGCTTCCCGTTCAGGATCCGTGAGGCTGATCTGAAAACCGTTTGAAGCGTATGAGAGGGATATTTGTCGTCTCCAATAGTCCCGGGATTCATATCTGTAGCTCCTTCACAGAAATAGCAGCGATGAGAGAAAGATGGTGTGTGCTGAGCTCTGAAAATTTTCAGAAAAGTCTCAAAATGAATGGCTGAGGTTACTCTGTCACTTGATTTCTCTCTGAAGACAGAAAACCATCAGCTCTAGAGAAATTTTGAAATCATTTTATGGGAGCAGGCATGTTTATCAATGTCATGACTGACTTTCATACCAACAGAGTGATATTTGCAGATGTGAGAGCGAATTCAAAATGATTTTAGGGTCAAAAATCCAGTCCGTTTCTCACTCTGCGGTTCGGCAGCTTTAAATTTCCCTGGTTTTCGGTTTTTTCGTCGCCATTTTTACCCGAAACCCCAATAAAAATGATCCTTCTGGTCTGAATCGGCGTGTGGAAAGTTAAAGCTGGCCGGTGTTTTGGACCCGGGTTCTGATGAAGACAGGACTTTGTCCCGGTCACCTGGACCGGAGGGAGGACGTGTCCAGGTGACCAGGTGATTGTCCCAGTTATTATTCAGCTTCAGGTTTTTCTTCTCGGTCGTCTCAGAGATCCAGATTCATGTTTACCTGGTTTTAATAAATCTGGTTCAGATCAAATCCATTCAAACATCTTTTCCTTTTGTTTTTCAGGATTTGTTGAGGAGGAAGGAAACGTCTCGGACCGACCCGATCCGGACCCGATCCGATCCGGACCGACCTGATCCGACCCGATCCGACCCGATCCGGACCGATCCGATCCGATCCGATCCGACCCGATCCAGACCGATCCGATCCGATCCAGACCGATCCGATCCGACCCGATCCGACCCGATCCAGACCGACCCGATCCGGACCCGATCCGGACCGACCTGATCCGACCCGATCCGACCCGATCCAGACCGACCCGATCCAGACCGATCCGATCCAGACCCGATCCAGACCCGATCCAGACCCGATCCAGACCCG
Organism: Micropoecilia bifurca; assembly: GCA_903067075.1. NCBI lineage: Eukaryota > Metazoa > Chordata > Actinopteri > Cyprinodontiformes > Poeciliidae > Micropoecilia > Micropoecilia bifurca. The sequence continues at coordinate 3,908 of CAEGAF010167682.1, read as the reverse complement.
ATCCGATCCGATCCGATCCAAACCTGGAGGATTTGTAGATAAAACTTCCTGTTAAAAACCTGAATATGACGTTATAAACATGATTGTCTTAAAGTCACTTCTTCTGTTTTATTCCTGATGAATGAATGATTGTTTCATGTTTGTGTAAATATTAGTTACATCAGAAATATGTATTTTATGACCAACTGTGTGGACCTTCAAAATAAAAACCCATAAAAACGAGAGCTGATGGTTTTATTTTCTGACTCATGATAATATTTACATTTTCTCCAAATAAGGGAAATATAGTAAAAATGATATAATATGGTAAAAATGATTTTCTCATTTATTAATATTCAGTAAATGAAAACATTTATTGAAGTTCATTTATTCCAGTGATAAAATCTCCCAGATTAGATTAGATTATTTGCACATAGATTAATGTCTTCTAGCTTTTAGTCATATTAATTATGATGATTTTCTACTTTTAGCCACAGAAAACAGTTCAAATCAAAATATTACATTAAATTTGATTCAGTTTATTTATTTAATGTCAATTCAAAACTAAAATCATCTCAAAGTCGTTAAACTGAGTTCAGATGATTCAGTTTGTGGTTTAAAGTCATTCAGTCTGAACAAAACCAGAACCAGAACCTGGACCTGAACCAGAACCTGAACCAGAACCAGAACCAGAACCAGAATCAGAACCAGAACCAGAACCAGAACCTGAACCTAGACCAGAACCAGAACCTGAACCAGAACCTGAACCAGAACCAGAACCAGAACCTGAACCAGAACCAGAACCAGAACCAGAATCAGAACCAGAACCAGAACCAGAACCTAGACCAGAACCAGAACCTGAACCAGTACCAGAACCAGAACCTGAACCAGAACCAGAACCAGAACCAGAATGTCATTAATAATTAGTTTTTCTAACCCAGAGTTTTTTCAGCTCCAACTTTTAATCTACAGCAGAAAAAACATAAAAGATGGAAAAAAAATCATAAAGATGAAAATGAAATAAAATAAATGATGGAGCATCAGCAGCAGAACTTTAAAAACAATAAACTCAGATAAATTTAAATGTTTTTATCACCCAAACTGGAAGCAGATTAGAGGAAATGATGTCAGCTTTTCAAAATAAAATCATGATACATTTGTGTTGGGCAGGAAGCAGCAGCTGAGACTTTGACTAGACTTCACAAATTAATACAGAATAAATCTGTTCAGGAATGAAACATCTATTATTGAACATCTATAGTTGAACATCTGGTTTGTTCGGATTGTTGCTGTTTTTCCTGCTGGAGGTTAAAGTTCATCCAGGAAAATGTTTTCAGTCAAACCTGACAGATCCAGCCAGACTCTGGGGTTCAGGTCAGATGGAGGTCAGAGGTCAGAGGTTCTGCTGCTGGTTTGGATTTTATTTTTTTATTTCTGTTTTGGTTTCATCTGTTCAGGAAAATCTTTTTATCTTTGGATGAATCGGATCCAGCAGGAAGGATTCGGTTTTATTCCTGCTGAATCTGATCAGATCAGCTGATCAATGAAGTGAATATTGAATAATGGTGAATGACCCCAGGAATCGGGTCAAAACCGGTACCAGAACCAACCAGCAGGGAGAAAATAAAACTCCAGCTGAAATATGAACAAAGACGAGATGAAACCAGAGGATCTGAATCTTTCATGCTTATTAGCAGATTGTTCTGGTTCTGATCCGGTTCTGAATCATAGATAAATGCTGAGACTGTTTGGTTTGAATAAAGTCGCTGCAAAACATTTGTGATTTATTTTTCATAATGAAGAAGTTAGATTAGTGTTAAACTGAAGCAAATTTAACTAAACTGAAATAAAGTCATGAAATCTGATGCAGAAATTCAGAGAAATGTTCCAGTGAAGCTGTTAGGATGAACCTCCATCACTGCAGAGGTCAAAGGTCACAGCAGGTCGTGTTCATGGTGACGATCCGGCAGAGCAAACAGCTTCAGGGAGCCGGAGACACGACTGACCCAGAGTCTGACCCAGAGTCTGACTCAGAGTCTGACTCAGAGTCTGACTCAGAGTCTGACTCAGAGTCTGACTCAGAGTCTGACCCAGAGTCTGACCCAGAGTCTTAGTCTGACCCAGAGTCTTAGTCTGACCCAGAGTCTGACCCAGAGTCTGACCCAAACGGGTCGGTCTAACGTCCTCTGAGATCCAGAACCTTCGGCCTGTTCAACATGGCCGACCGTGTCAAAGCCTCTGAGCAGCGGCGGCCATCTTTACTCTGACACACTTAAACTTCCTGTTGCTCAATAAAACACAAGTCGTTTTCTTCTTATTATTATTTTTCTTCTTCTTCAGAACCTTCTGGTCGGTTTTAGTGAAACTTCTGATGAAACTTTTCAACTTCAGCTGCAGAATCGATTTGTTGATTCTGCTCCTAGTTTCAGGTTTTATCAGTGATGAGGGAGATAATCTGTAATCTATAATCTATAATCTGTCACAGATCAGCAGAGCAGCTCAAACTGCAACAAGCTGCTGATGTTTCTGTGGTTTCCTGTTTGTTCTGCTGCAAAACCTGCAGAGCTGAGATACGAAAGTGTTTGTTCAGACAGATGGTGTGTGAGGGAGCATGAAACCGGGTCAGGCTACCAGAACCGAACAGAACCTATTAACTGGAACTGATGAACCAGAACTGATTAAATGAAGAACCAGAACTAATGAACAGAATAAATGAACCAGAACTGATTAACAGAATTAATGTCTGTATGTTGACATCTGTGAAACCGTCTCTGATGCTCCAGAAACCAACCAGCTTCAGCCTCCATGGCGTCTGGAGGAAACACTTTCATAAAATATAAGGGAAAATGTGCATAAAATGTTATTAAATTAAAGGGAAACAGACCAAAGAAACAAAAGGAAAGAATTTAGAAATGGGTTTTCAACCAGATTAATAATCTCTTCTCAGCAAATCAGGGAGAATCCAGTTAAATATGATTGAGAATAAATGTTTTTGTTCCATTATCAGCAAATTAAGGCCTAAAATCAATTTAAAAATTATTTTCATCCAAACAAATAAACTCAGAGAAAAAAAATTTAATTTCTGCTATGAATCCAGAAATGCAGTTTGGTGTGAAACTGTGCCGAGACCAGCTGGTTCTGTTAGCTGGTTCTGTTAGCTGGTTCTGTTAGCTGGTTCTGTTAGCGGGTTCTGTTAGCTGGTTCTGTTTAGCTGGTTCTGTTTAGCTGGTTCTGTTAGCTGGTTCTGTTGGCTGGTTCTGTTGGCTGGTTCTGTTTAGCTGGTTCTGTTTAGCTGGTTCTGTTAGCTGGTTCTGTTAGCGGGTTCTGTTAGCTGGTTCTGTTAACTGGTTCTGTTTAACTGGTTCTGTTTAGCTGGTTCTGTTTAGCTGGTTCTGTTGGCTGGTTCTGTTGGCTGGTTCTGTTTAGCTGGTTCTGTTAGCTGGTTCTGTTAGCTGGTTCTGTTTAGCTGGTTCTGTTTAGCTGGTTCTGTTAGCTGGTTCTGTTAGCTGGTTCTGTTTAGCTGGTTCTGTTAACTGGTTCTGTTTAGCTGGTTCTGTTAGCTGGTTCTGTTAGCTGGTTCTGTTAGCGGGTTCTGTTTAGCTGGTTCTGTTGGCTGGTTCTGTTGGCTGGTTCTGTTAGCTGGTTCTGTTTAGCTGGTTCTGTTAGCTGGTTCTGTTTAGCTGGTTCTGTTTAGCTGGTTCTGTTTAGCTGGTTCTGTTGGCTGGTTCTGTTAGCTGGTTCTGGTTAGCTGGTTCTGTTAGCTGGTTCTGTTAGCTGGTTCTGTTAGCTGGTTCTGGTTAGCTGGTTCTGTTAGCTGGTTCTGTTAGCGGGTTCTGTTAGCTGGTTCTGGTTAGCTGGTTCTGTTAGCTGGTTCTGTTAGCTGGTTCTGTTAGCTGGTTCTGTTAGCGGGTTCTGTTAGCTGGTTCTGT
>CAEGAF010167666.1:0-16683 GCA_903067075.1 Micropoecilia bifurca | reverse complement strand
AATAGTTTGATACCTTTTTAACCTGAACATCTGAAGGAATCACTCTAAGCCTGATGACCTGGTGAAGCAAGCAGTGAATGAACAAGGTGACAGTTGATGTTATGATACTTGCAGATGAATATCGATTTTTATCTAGGAAAGAAAATATCGATATATATCGCAATATCAATATTATTATACAGCCCTAGTGGAAGTACCTCTGTTCATTGCAACACAGGGAAAACAAAACATCTTAGCAGGATAGAGGTGGAAAGCACTTGAATGTTTAGCTGTAATAAATGTTGTTCAGGTGTCGTCACCCGCCTGCAGCAGGCGACGTGCAAAAACATGCATTTATGTGAAAACGCAGCTACTGAGTAATGGGACTTTACTCCCATGGGACTTAATGTGAAACATTTAAGTGGAAGAAAAAAACTAAACCTTTATTACGATCAGTGACTAAATGTGTTCAGTTGCTGCAAACTGCTGATTTAGTTGAAGTTGAAAGTTTCCGTCATCATTTCTGCATCTCAGCGACATTTTCTGGATTAAACCTGGTTTTAATCCTCAAGTGATTTGACTTGCAGGTGAGATTCTGAAGGGAAAAAGTAAAGTTATTATAATATTATCCCATTATTAAACAATTATTTCCCCATAGGGTTGAAATAATTCATTCAACTATCAATAATTGATTGATTGAATTCAAAAATACTTTATTTATCCTAAGGGAAATTAAATGTTGTAACTAATATAATCCAAGTTGTAGATACTGATGATTGTAGGCAGGAAGGATCTCCTGTAGCAGTCAGTGTTACAGCAGATCTGAAGAAGCCTCTGACTGAAGACACTTAAGATTTGATTAGAAGATTCACTGGAAACTTAATAATAATAATAATAATAATAATTGAAGCCACCTTTTAAGTTACTGAAAGAGAAAAACAAGAACAGTAAAAGAGAAACTAAATAATAAAAGATATGAATAGAATCAATTGCAACTATTGGTTTAATAAATGATAAGATAGAAAGGAATACGTTTCTTCCTAAACCAATAAAGTCAGGACTGTTTGCTGCTGATAATAATAATAGTAAAGTTGTTATATTGGCAGAGTGTTTGGTCCATTGTAGACAAAAAGAAAAACAGTTTTTCACCAAAAACTCACAAATTTCTAGAACAATTGTCATATTTACAACTTGGATGCTCTCTTACATTTGTAAGACAAAAAAGACCTATTTCCCTATTTTTTATGATGTTAAAACTGTCATTCTCTGACATTATTAAGACAAAAAGTCACATGAAAAACCCTCTGAGATGTTAAAGTCAGATGTTTGTGATTGAGCCAAGCAGCCAAACTCGTAGAAACAGGAACCACCAGTAATAAGTAATAATCTAGTCATTTTGGAGTATTTTTGGCTAAAAGCCTCCTGCATCATTTCATTATTTAGTTTCTTTCATGTATAATGAGCTGAATAGAGACAGATTAAAGCCTCGCCGCCTCGCTGTGGATCTGCAGTGGTTTCCCAGCGCAGACTGGGAGCCCAGCCAGCCCAGCAGGGTGTGACTGGAGTGACTGGAGTCAACGTGCGTCATTCATTTGAAAATGTCTTTTCATTCTGCAGCCACTACAAAGAATTTAGCAGAGACGGATGGTTTCTACAGAAGGTAATCATTTTTTATTTTGTGTTTCTTTCAGCTGCAGATTAACAAAATGCAATTATTATTTTAGTGATCAATTTATTCTACTGAATAATCAGATTTAAAGGAATTGGCTGATTTTTCTTTTAACCACTTAAGCTTATTTTACACAACACTAGAAATGCATAAAAATACAAACAAATAATTCAGCATGTGGAAACTTCAGGTCTTTCTGCTGAACTTTGCATGAACACAGTGAAAGTTTGATCTGTTATTCTGATTAAATGATTGAGTAGCTTAAGAGGTTTTTATCATTTTAACCAGGTAAAACTAAAACCGCCTCTAGAAAAGTTCTGTGTGGTTCCATGGAGTATTAGAGCCACACTAAAAAAATAATAGATATAATAAGACTATTTAATGATAAGAATAAATGTGATAATATTGCGACTTCATTATTTCAGTACAACTTTATTCTCATGATCTTGACTCATTTCTTGATATTTTTAATAAGGCAAAAGCTACATATTTTTGCACAGTTTTGGTTTAATTACTGCTCTGTGTGTTATTTATATTTTAGAAAGTTTCCTTATGCTTACTCTGCATTCTCCAGTTCATGATTAATTGATTGCTATACACAATTATTTCCATAATCATCAAACTCAACCTGATGAATTGTTGCTGCTCTACTCATGTGCTGATGTTTCTGTGTGAAGCAGCCCAGTCGTCTTGGATCCTGCGGAGGAATACACCATGACCAGGAAGCGTCGCGGCGTTGCTCTCATCTTCAACCAGGAGCGTTTCTTCTGGCGTCTGGGCCTGAACCCCAGAAGTGGGACGAACGCCGACCGTCACAACTTGGAGAGGAGGTTTGTCTTCCTGAAGCAGGAAGAACCGGCCGCTCAGGCGCAGCAGCTTTATCTGAGCTCATTCTGTCTCCAGGCTGCTGGAGCTCAACTTTGAGGTCAGGAGTTATGATGACTACAAACTGGTGGACGTCCTGGAAAAAATCCATGAAGGTACTGGAACCTCCTGGCTATCAGAGTAATTAGTTTATTTCCTTGTTTTAAATGTAAAAGCCTTCAAAGCTGCAGTAACTTTTATTTTAAAAAATGATAAAAATTGAACTCCTGCCTTCTCCATTTCTCCCGTTTCTAACTGGAAACAACCAATCGGAACCAGGAGGCGGGTTCTCCTCCCCCCACTAGCTTTCTGCTATGCTGCAGCTATCATAGCCTGTCATGAATGCTAATGCTAGTTAGCCTAGCTCCCAAGCAATTTTCCTGTAACAGTAAGTTGTTTCTCTACCATTGTTACATTTAGCAGCACGTTCACAGTGTTGATCGACAGCACTAAGCCCTTCCTCCTGGCTGTGATTGGTTGTTTTTGGATGTGGTGCCTTTCTTCAGATTAGACAGAAGCCAGAGGAGAGTTTATCAGTGTTTTCTGGTAAACCTTCATGACACGGTGACGCTTTTAAAACATTTTTAAAAATAAAAGTTCTGCAGCTTTAAGGATGTTTTTATACCTGATGGTCCGTTGGACTTTATTTAATTGGACACAAAAGTTGCAACATTTGTTACATTTTCAGCTGGTACAGTTTGATTTCACACTGATCTAAACAAATTAAAAACCCTGTTCCCCTCCCGGCCTGTGGGGGCGCTGCAGCAGTAATGCCCTGCGCTGTAGTCCACTTCCTGCTTTTGGACAGGTCTCTGGTCCACTTGGCGCTGACATACAGAACAGAGAGCAAGGTTTGTAGGCAGACCAAACGAACCGGACCTTCTAGCCAAATGGACTGTAGTTTGATTAAAGTGGACTAACCTGGGCTGGTGTGAATGCATTGTGGGACAAATGAAGGAGTATTCTCTAAAGCAGAGGTTCCCAAACTGTGGGGCGCGCCCCCTAGGGGGGCACTGTACCATTGCAGGGGGGCGCGGGAAGCGGTTTGGATAAAAAAAAAAACATGAACGCTGTATGCTCTGGGTTTTTACCTTAGAATGACCAACTCTCTGTTATTCCTCTGTCAATCTGATACAGTAGGGCTTCCACACTTCCCATATCTGTGTCCTCTGTCACTTTTATCAGCAGTTAAAACTGTTTAATCCACTGTTAACATGTGGGAACCTGTTTTTATGAGCCGCCTTTAAACGTAACATGACGCTACGATGCTAGCGCTGAGTTTATGCCTGTGAAGGAGACCAGCTGCTGCTACTGCTGTACGGAGCTACAGGTGTGTTAGGATCATGGCAGCAAACTAGCAAAACGTAAAGAACTTTTCACAGTTTTTCCCCCAAACCGACTGAGTTGAGTGAAGTTACTGGGTGCAGGTGATGTTAGCTAAAAGATGACTAGCTAATATCAATACAGCAACTTAAGCTTAACAAGTAGCTTGTAGGCTATGTTGGTGTCTACGTTCAGCTACGTAGATTCATTTTGCCCCCGAAAAGTCAATCTCCCCTCCTCCCCCCAGACAGCCATTTGTAATACATGGGGGGGCCCAGAAAATATTTGGACACCACTGGTCTAAATGATCTTTATCTGCTGATCAAACCTTCGTTTTGTTCCTCCAGCTGCCGATGCCGATCACTCAGACGCCGACTGCTTCCTGCTCGCCTTCTTCAGCCACGGCGAGAACGACCACGTCTACGCTTACGACGGCAAGATCAGCATCCAGGACATCACCGCCATGTTCAGAGGAAACAGGTGCACGAGCCTCGTGGGAAAACCCAAGATCTTCATTGTGCAGGTAGAAACAGCACAGTGGAGCCTCTGGGCTTAGGAACCAGCAGAAGGTCTGAACATGACTGTGTCCATGAGCGAAGGCCTGCCGTGGGGAGCAGCATGACCTTCCCGTGACGCCCTGCGACGCCGTGGACAGCGATGCGATGACAAATGAGACGGTGGTGGACGCCTGCGCCATCCAGACCCTCCCTGCCGGCGCCGACTTCATCATGTGTTACTCTGTTGCTGAAGGTGAGCCGTCCGCGTTATCGTCAGGAAACCTTCTGATAGGTCAGGCCAACTGCAGGCCGCCATGTTTTTGTGTTCAGAAATGTTCAAAGTTGACGAGAGATTTTAAAATATGACAAAGTGGGGGGGCTGTGGTGGCGCAGGGGCAAAGCATAAACCATGCATTGAGGCCCTAGTCCTCATGCCTGCCTGGTGACATTTGCCGCATGTCTTCCTCATCAAACTACTTTGAAATAAAGGCCACTACAGCCAACAAAAATAAAAACCATATATATGTATATGACAAGGTAGTTTATGTGCTATTGGAAGAAATTATTAACACTGGGTCTTAAAACAAGCTTTGTAATGTAAAATAAACTAACAGAAATGTTGCCTAAAATGATGAGTCAAAGTGTAACCAACCCCACCGGTGAAAGCTTTAGCCCCGCCCCCTAAGAAAATTCAAGAAAGGGGGCGGAGCCAGGAGCCACTGAGGGGCGTGGTCAGGTTTGAAGATGATGAGGTCAGAGGTGAGTGAGGTTGTGATCAGGTCAAAGTAGCACTGCTGCTTTCTTCCAGACCCGTTGAATGTTATCGTTTACATTAGGAAATTTTGCACATGCGCACAACGCTGGAGGGCAGAAAAACGAACTTTACTCTCCATCCGTAGCCATGGTGCTGTGGCGCAATGATCACATTAACTACATGACACCTGGAGATGTAGGTATTATTAATTTAGTGTGCTAAAGGGAAAAATAACGCAGAAAAACCGTCGATACCATCACTTTGTGTTGGGTGTGCTACAGACAGACCCGTTGCCATAGTAACTGACAACAATGTGGCTAATGTATCATAATTCAACACCTAAAAACACGCAGATATTTCCAACAGAAAGAACAGAACATTCAGTCCGTTACAGTTTTATGTTTTCAGGGTTGATGTTTATTTTGTGATTATTAATAAGTGATTGCTGTGGTATATTAGCTATCGATGTATTGGCTAATCTATGTTAGCTAGCTACCCCAGTGGTGGTTGATTTAAACGTCTGTTCTACTGATGATCTGTCAGAGTTCATGTGTGTGTTGCCATTTTTTGTTCAACTAAACTAAATCTACATCAAATCCATGTTGCGGTCGTCAAAGTCAAGCTAGCAAAACTGACCCACTTTCCTCCCTCGCTGTTATTTTTTCCTGACCTCGTTATCTAGATGTTGTTGATGATTAGGAGCAAAGCACTGTGTCTCTTTGTCTTTAATATATCATGCTGACATTTAAGATTTAGCGCGATATTTTGACAACTTGACAGCTAAAACCAATGCTAGTCATCGTTGGCGAGCAGCTGGTTGCCCTCCGGCCTGGAGATGAGGGTTGGGATCTTGCACATCTTATGCTGCAAAAGTCTATTTACTTTGCTGGTATATTTGGAGTTTTTTCAGGTCCTCTGTCTGTTTCTCTAACCATACCCTGTAGCAGGCCTCTCATGTTTGCTGCTTTGGTTTTCAGGTTTCTACTCGCACAGAGAGACCATCAACGGCTCGTGGTACATCCAGGATCTGTGCGAGTTACTCCGGACGTACGGCGGCTCGCTGGAGTTCACAGAGCTGCTCACGCTGGTCAATAGAAAGGTCTCGATGCGCGAAGTCGGGAACTGCAACGACCGCAGCGCAATTGGCAAAAAACAAGTACCGTGCTTTGCTTCGATGCTCACCAAGAAGCTCTACTTCCGGCCGAAGAAGTGATCAACGGTTCGATTGGTTGGTTTAAATCTGAGCCTTTGAGTCTCAGCAGGTACAGCTGATCCGCTCCACAAAGATGAGGAAAAAAATGTTTTGTTTCATTCTAGTTGTGGAAAACATTCCTGGCGGATCCTTTGCACAGATAAGCCTTCTGCTCATAAATCACTGTACCTGATAAAGTTGAAACCATCAGGGAGTTTTTAAATCTTAGTCTTTAAATTTTTTCATAATTGATCTTGTTTGGTGAGTAGCAGGATAACATTCAGAAATAATTCAGGGGTTTTCTGATCTCAGGTATCTCCTCAGAGGCGCCTACTGGCTGCCTACTGGACCCATCATGCAAATTTCACTTTTTGCACATTTTTGTACTTCTATTTGTGTTTCCATTTGGCAACAAAGTGCCTAAAACACTCAGTTTTGCCAATAAGTTGATGTCTTTTGGTGTAAAATTACATGTTTCGAATGCAACATCACAAATTAGCAGGCACTGCCTGTCGCCTAGCAACCCCAGCAGAACTCCATCCGTTGCCTAGCAACCCCAGCAGAAGTCCGCCTGTTACCTAGCAACCTAAGATAAGGTCCAGCACATTTGATCAGCTGGTTTTACCGCTGTATGCGCTGCACAATGGCTGCTGGAAAAGACGAGTTTTGTTGTCGATTTATCATCCAGAAACCACTTGGTGCATTCTTGTTGGTTGTGCAGCACGCTCTACTTCTGCTTTTCAAAGGTGTGCAGTAATAATTTTGCATCTGTTTGCAGCCATTTTCTCACGCGAGTGTAAACGTTAAGTTTGGGGGCGTGGCCAGCAGCAGCTTGTTTGGATTTAAAGTAATCACCCACTAAAACAACTCAAATTAAAATACAATTTTATTACCTAAGAAAGATTTTGTGCAAAAAATGTAATGAACATGTTTTGTATAGACCAGAAACCTACTTTAACTTGTTCAAGGAAACATAATAATACATCTTTAAAGCTCGTTCCTTAACGACATTAAAGAGAATCCATGTTGTGTTGTCGTCTTATCCAGTTCTTGGTTCGTCTCTCAATGCAGGTTTGCACTCAAACTGTCAACAAACGCTAACATGAAAACCTGAAAATGTTTCTGTTTCTTAAAGCTGTACAAGGGAATTAAATCACTTTGAACTGTCTTAACAATCATGTATTTCTGTGTTTATGAACTGTGAAAAAATAAAAACCTTTTTATAGCTGTAAAAATGTTTTGTAATTTATTCTGAATTTGTAATGGAGGAAATGGTGGTAAATTCAGTTTTATGGAGCAAATTTCTTATTTTTTTTAAAAATGGGCAATGATACAAAAAGTGTTTCTAACTTTTCTTGACCCCTGGAGTTAAAGATCAAGAAAAAAAAGGCAGAAATAAACATGAAGCTTTAAGTGATTTATTCATCACAGACGTTTACATCAGAGAGTGACAGCTTCTTAAAAATCTGTTTTTCTGATTCCTTCAATGAAATGTAATTTTTCAAACAGTCAGGTATTTGAGTATTGAAGTGATGAAACTGTAATGAGTAATTTGTGGTAGTGTAATTAATGGTCTAGCAGCAAGAACTACGTCTCTGTGCATTTTTTCTATTACTTATGTATTTAAGAGTATAGCCACCTTTCAATTCTCCAATAAGAACAAGTGGAATAAACTAAACTTTGTCACACCCTCATCATGTCTTTGTCAATCCAAAGCCTGCAGTTCATGTATTTGAGAAATAATTAAATGTTGATAACATTTGAGGGTATTTTTAAAATGTTTTTTGTGGAATCCTTTATGCGGCCCAAACTCTGCCTCCAGTGGCCCCCAGGTAAACTGAGTTTGAGCCCCCTGATTTAGAGAATCATTTATTCTGGAATTATCTCCAGTTTTTCTGATTGAAAGCATTGATCTGATGCGATCGATGTGGACTCGGCCCATCTAACCGATAATTTGGAGATTGTCTCCATAAGAGCCTAGATCACAATCTGGGTAGAGACGTTTCCGACAAATCTGAGGATCGATAACAAATCCCAGAAAGAGATGTTGGACCTTCTCGAGTTGGATGCAGAGCGCTCCGCCGAACCGCTCGTACTGAGATTCGGCCCGGTTCATGTCGGCGATGCAGGTCCAGTGTTTGTTCTGATCCCTTGCTACGCACCATTTGGAATGGTCCACTGTAGGCTTCCATGGCCGCCGGTTACCCACTTTTATGTCTTCAACGTTGATGACTGAAGAATCTAAGGAACAGTAGGAGGAGGACCGTTTGGCCTGGCAGCCCCATGTCTGGGTGGAGATGTTGCTCCTGATGTTCTTGGCGATACTTCGGTAGAGATCTCCAACTGGAAGAAGAGGAGGAAGCTTGTTAGGGTCCATTTACGTCGGTTTCCCTTTGTTGTGCAGATGTGAACAGAGAAATCAGACAAACTCAACCACTCAGAGATCTTGATCCTACGCCTTAAAACACTTTTCTGTAGCTAGGTATGTTGAATATTGTGGGATATGGGCATCTCAAATCTAGAACAAACAACATGGACTTCCTTTAAATCTAGGCAAATAGAATAAATAAACCAATAAAAATCTGTGATACGTTCAGGATATCTTCTCATAGCCTATTTAATAAAAGTTATCTGATAATTTAGCCAATAAATAGACTGAACATCCTCCAGGTTCTGGTTCTGTTGGAGTTTTAAACAGAGAATATTAAAGAACAATGAGAAGAGGACGATGTTTGACTCTGATCAGACTATCAAGATCAACTTTCAACCTTTTAGTTTCCATGGTGACCTGTAGCTGGGGCCAAGCAGACAAATCAAGTTGTTATTAGAACATCAGGAATCCATGGAATAAAATCTGCATGGAATTATCTGATAATTTAGCCAATAAATAGACTGAACATCCTCCAGGTTCTGGTTCTGTTGGAGTTTTAAACAGAGAATATTAAAGAACAATGAGAAGAGGACGATGTTTACCCGCTTCATTTGCATTGGCTTGTTTAGCAAAGATTCTAAAGTCTTGTCTCCCTTTGGATGTCAACGATGAGATCTCCACCTTATCAGGGCTGTACGGAGAGCCTTCTGTCCATTTCACAACGGTTTTTAGTTCCTCGTGAAAATTATCAGGGATGTAATGTTCAAATGGAAAAGCATTGATGTACTTCAGATGTGTTCCTGCAAACATTAAACGTATTACTATAAATAATGAATCAGTAATAAATCCTACAGCATGCGGTCTGAACTCGGACCTATCGTGGTGAACTGGTTGTAGTTGAACGTCACACAGATAAACGTCTGAGCGTTTCTATTGCCGGTGTTTGGCCAGAAGCTGTTCTGGTCCCTCCTGAAGGGGAACCGAGGGGTGCTGTGTAAGATCCAGACTCCGGTGCCGGTTCGGTCCACCATCACGAGTCCTGCAGGAAAAAACAAACACGACTTTCATTACCACACAGAATGGGAAATGAAACCCATCCTGTGACATCAAACATCACATGGATCACAGGTCAGAATACTCGAGTATGAAAATAAATTTAACTGTTTCAGAAAAACAGATGAAGCAAAAATGGATCTGATTTCTTGACTTAAGATTCGGCCTTGGAGTTGGTATAAACGACCTGAAATCTGCATTGTTGCTGAAATGTGATAAAAACTTGGAGAGGAAGCCACCATCCTGATCAGATGCATTAATTAACTGCTCTTCATCAATATGGCCACTTCTGTATTAGCTGGAAGGTGTGGAAAGATATTAGCGACAACCCATCACTATTGTAACACTGTGTAGTGATCTAAATCAGTGTCACCATGAAAATAGGAGGTCGAGAAAGAGCCTCCTATTGTGTAGACTTTTATTAAACAGTGTCACTGAACAGCCTAACGTCTCAGCCACCCATCAGAAGAACCAAAGAAGAAGAAAGAAACATATCCTCACAGCCCCCCCACTCATCCATGGAACATCTCCAGCAAACATCTCCAGGAAACCATATTAATGGAAAAGGAGAAATAAATCATCTTACAATATTAAAACGATGAAATGCTTCCTCTACCTTTGCTGTGGCCAAACTTCTCTGAAATGGCGTTACATCCTGGCGGCTGGTCGCTGTAGCTGATGAACCCAAATGTCTCCTCCTGCAAACACAACCTTCATCATTTTACAGGCTGCAACGTTTCTGCTCACACACTGTTAATGACTAACTGAGGATTAAATACTTAACACAATTCACAAGTCACAGCCATCTAATGCTGCTTTTGATCCTAAATGCTTGACGCAACTTGAAACTAAATGATTGATTCTCCAGGGATTTGAAAACTTTCTTCTGACTCATCGTGTAACATGAACTCTGCAGCTCCAGGTTGTTGCTGATCGCCTCAATGCGGTAAATCCTCAAGATTATGAAGGAAATCCTTTCTTCACTGAGATAATACGGATCATATCCTAAATATACGCTTTTATTTTTTAGATGCCTCGGCTGTTCCAGCCTATTTAGGGCTTTAGCTACTGTTGTGATCAACTTCGCTTTGTGTCGAACCGGAGAAATCCTGTTACTTCCGGACCGCCATCTGAATTTTGCGCGTCATCCGGGTCACGTGTCATTTCTAAAAAATAATTAATCATTAATTAATCATCAGTAGTTCTGATTATCAATTAATTGATCGAATAAAAATTCTGCAGATCTTTTATTTAATATTAGAAAGACATGAACAGTTTTATTCCTTTTTCAAATAAGAAAAATACATTTTATTGCATATGATGCAATAACATAACATTCTTTCATGTATGCTAACCAGGTGAAGCTAATGCTATGTAGCTTGAGTTCTGAGTAGAACGTATTGATAAGCAATTTTAAATCTAACCCAATTAGTCTTAGCTCACCAGGATCTGATGATCGGTCGTTTTGATCGATCAAGCTTCCGCTTTATCTAACAGGTTTGATCAATAAAGCAGAAGCTTGATCTGACGGTTCAAAGCAGAAGCTTGATCTGACGGTTCATCGATAAATTCCCCGCCCACCGGGCCGCAGTAAAACCGTGAAGCATTGGTTGATCTACAGAATATTACTATGAGCTCCGAAGCATGTTAGGGCTGCAGCTAGCAATTAGTTTAGGAACGATTATTCCGACAATTAATCAAATAAGAAAACTGGAAACATTTTTCTTTAGCTACTTAATGCTATTTTTTACAATGTTGAAAATAGATTGAAAGATTAAAAACAAGTTGATTTCTTTTTCAGAGAAGAAAAAAATCATTTGATTACCCTATACTGTGGTATTATAAGTATCACAGTGAAACAAAAGTATAAAGATGATTTTTAAATCTTAAATGCAAAGTATGAAAACTCTTTGTACATTTTTGTCTTAATTTCTTCTCTGAATGTTTTGTTTTTCCAGTAAATGGCCTTTTTTTGAGTTTCCAGTTAACGATTAATCGATTACTAAATTAACTGATGATTATTTAAACAATTAGTTAATCACGATTAACCGTTTCGGCCCTGGAACCAGTATGTGGATTGTAGAAAACGGATGTGAGGAGCAGACGGTACCATGTCCCTGATGGGTCTAAATAGGGGCCTCAGCGTATTTCCCAGGATGCCGTTCGGGCTGTTGATGTTGCTCAACTCCTCGTTCCTGCCAGTCGAGTCGATGTAGAAAAACTCTGTTCCAGTGGAAATGCGATTTACTTTGGGCAGCTTGTATAAAATGTACCTGATGAAGAATTAAAAAAATATATATAAACAATGAAGTTGACTTTATCCATCTTATATTTGGTTTTATTGTGAATTCATGACCATGGTGTTACCATGGTGATTCATTCTGAGCCTGTTTCCAGTCCAGCTTCTAACAAATTGTTGCTGTTTGATTATCGTAGATGTTGGGTGTTTTCTCACCAGTCCACTTCGACATTGAGGTCGTTTTTGCAGGTCACTGATCCATCAGATCCCCAGCAGAGGAGCCCAAAAACCAGCAAGAAGCTCCACATCTCACTGAAACACACAGGAAGCTGCAGCGTTTTCATGTAATTTCTGCTTTGAGTTATTTTCCTCTGTCAGTCATTCTGTAAGGTCTGGATAGAAACAGTTCACACACGCCTGGATTAATGACATTTCCTCCATATATAGTTTTCAGATTGAACACTTAATATGTTCACAGAAACGGAATTTTTAAAATATGTTCAGAAGTGACTTACGGTAAGAAAGGATCCAGAGGTTTCAGTGCTGCGCCGGTTCCTCTCTGCTCCTGAGTTCAGCTCTTTTGCTTTTATTCCCCTCTGTGTCCCTGACCCAGTTGGTTTCCGGGCTCAGAGTCACGTACAAGATGACTGGAAACAGGATTTTTTGTTTAATCTTTCTAATCAAGGTGAACTTTGCCTTTATGTACTGAACCAAAGTTCTGCTGTTCTCGTAAAACCTGATCAGAAACTGATATAAAACGGATTTTTGTGTAAAGAAAGTCTTGTTTTGTTCCTGAAATGTCTGAACCTTTTGTTTATATCATATAAAACGTTTCCATCAACCAGACGGTGCTTTTCACGCTTCCCGTTCTACCGACTGGTCGACTCTTCAGTCCTGCGATCCACAATGTCAAAGGTCATCAATTAGGTCATGACCTTAAATCTACTGTAAGCATCCAGGGTTCAAACTCTCCACCGTCCCCAGGACTGTGTGATATTAGAAAATGATGCAAAGACAAAGAGCCAAGAAAAAATAACTTCAAGAATAAATATTGTCAGAATAAAATAATATGCTCATTTTATTGAGCATAAAGCCTCAATAAAATGAGAATAAAATTGTAATAATCTGAGAATAAAGTTAATATTACCAAAATAAAGCTGGAATATTAGAATGAAGAATTAATTTTATGAAAACTACAATAAAAAATACTTTTAAAAAAGAGGAATGGTGAGCATCGAGTCAAGTTGTACTGTGGTTTTGGTTTTACATTTAAGAAATAAAAAATAATCTGAGCATGTAAAACACAATAAAACATGGAATATATTAACCAATAATTATTGACTCCAAACCAGTTCTGGGTTTTTCATTATAATCTAGTTTTATTTTCTTGTGACTTTTGTCTAATTTTGTTACTTTTAATTAGGTTTTAGACTTTGTTAAATATTTAGATTTTATTAGTTGTAGTTTTAGTGTTTCATACTTTGTTAATTTTTTACATGCAGAATTCGGAAAGATCAAAATATGATGTTCATTTATACATTGATTTTGTAAAAAAAAATACTCAACAGAAGATTAAATGTTCAGAAAATGCATATATTTATTTAACCAACTGGTCTTTTCTCTTGTGCCGCCATTTAGCCACCAGGGGGCGCATGGAGCGCCGTAATTTGCTGACTGCTGACGTAAACTGCTTGTGTTGGGACAAAAAAAAAAATCCATTTCACATAATTTCAAAGGATTAATAAATAAACACCAGAAGGAAAGATGTTTATATCTGTCATTTCAGAGTTTTATAGATGCACAATATAGTTACAGTTACAGTTTTTCCCCATTTATTACCATTTTTATTTTGTTTAGATTTAGTTAACTGTAAAACTCTGGCTCCAAACATTCCTTAGCAACATAAATATTAAAAGCACAGATCCTGCGATGTTGATCCTCCATGTTTATTCATCTTATTAAAAATGCTGACAAGAACATAAAAATACACAACCTGGCTGACAGACAACAAAAAATGTTTCAAATGCAAACTTTAATCATCAATGTTTGCGAATTTGGTGGAAGTACAATATGGCACCAACATTAAAAATGCATATTTATATATGTTAAGGTAAAAATATGGTATTATCAGCATAAAACAAACATTTGTCTGTCTGAGTCCTTCCAGTCTTTCACGGCTTCGCCTGGATCTGTTCCAGCGGCAGCTGCAGCTGGTTTGGATATTTCAGGCGTCTCAGGTCTTCTTCCACCTGGAAACGCATCACAACATTTAACTGTGGTTCCTAAATTCAGAAATAAGAAGTCCAGGTAAAATAACGGAGTCACCTGTTCGAGTTCATCCTTCAGCTTGTTGTATTTTTCCACGTTGAACTGCTTCTTCTTGGCGCCTTTATAAAAGTAACGTAGAAACTGTCGGTCCTTCGCGTCTGGATAAATGTAATCCTGATGGAGAAATAAAAAACAGATGATTCAG
Organism: Micropoecilia bifurca; assembly: GCA_903067075.1. NCBI lineage: Eukaryota > Metazoa > Chordata > Actinopteri > Cyprinodontiformes > Poeciliidae > Micropoecilia > Micropoecilia bifurca. The sequence goes on along the minus strand of CAEGAF010167666.1, from coordinate 2,269 downwards.
TTCAGATCGGCTCAATTCTGGAGAATTTGCCACAGGAATGAGTCTTTTACTAAAATACAAACATAATGACTGAAAATTAAATAAAACCACTAAGAAAGATCAGTTTTTGTAAGTTTATGCAGACACAGTTTATTGTTGTAGCATAAAATCACACAAAATGTTTGGAAAAACTGAATTTATTCCTCTTAGGCCCCAAACCTTTTTCTGAGGGCCACATAACGTTTCCCTTCTCTACTGGGGGTCGGAGTCAGTTTGTAACAGAAAAACTGTGACGATTCCATGAGTGACTAAATGTAAAAATGTAGTTTTCCAGAAAGTTCAACCAAATAACATTATCTGGGTTCTTCACAGAACAAATCCAGGAAGGATTATAGTCTGTATTTTCCGGACTATAATCCTCAGATTTCTCTGCTGCTCCAGGTTTACAATATTGCTTGTATAAAATGGCTGTTGGCTGTTCGTCCAGAGGGGCGAACAGCCAACATTTGAGTCATAACAGGACAATTGAATATCACATTTATTATGGTTGAAAAAGAAAAAGTTACCAAGTTTAGATTTAACTGAACTGATTACGGTAGTTTCTGAACTGTAACTGTAACAGTTAAAGTGCTGATCCTCTGTGTTGCTACAAGCATGTGCTACATGAAAATAGGCTCTTTCTTCTTTAGATTTCAACAGCAGCTTGCATCCATTATTATTGCACTACTGCCATCTACTGGATCCTAATGTCTATGCCTCAAATTCTCATAATGATCCCAGTATTATTTAAAGAAATGAAAAATCTTATTTTTCCCCTCAATGCTATTTAACTGATCAACAACATTCTCAAATTTCAATTCCCTATTAAAACCTAATTCCAGTTTAATGGGTGCTTTCTTCTTTTATTTCCAATTTTGACTTCCAATGATTCACTTCCTACTAAAGAGCCCCCCCTGGTGGTTGAAGAAAAATCCACATATAAACGGCTTATAGTCCGGAAAATACAGGATATATATGAAAAAAATGGGAATGTTCTCTGGTATTGTTCAGGGGGCCGGACCAAATGTGGAGGCGGGCCGGATCCGGCCCGTGGGCCGTAGTTTGGGGACTGTTGTCTTAGGCACTCCTCAAAATAGCAAAGACTAGAGAACAAGAATTTAAATTCGTGATTAGACAACATGTGCAGCTCCTGTTTACTGTACAACTACGATCTACAGTAATGCATTCTGGGTACAGATTCCCCCCTTCAAAATAAGACCACAGCTATATAGAGCTAGCTACTTCTAGCTAGCTGGCAGAGTCCTTCACAGTCAATCAAACTTAAAAACAAACGTCAAAATGTATTCAACCAGTAGTTCACAAAACAACCAAATAAATTAGCAGTTTATAACAAATGTGGACGAATTAATTTAGGGGAAGCAAAGTAAGCTACACGTAAGTAAGTTAGCAAAAATACTACAGCAATAAATGAAAACTTAGCAGAGGTTTTCCCACCTCTGATTAAAACTAATTGTTGGGCAACATAACAGAAATAATTATTAGTTTTCACAAGCTAAGTGTGAAAGAAATCCAGTTTATCTCCAAACATAAACGTCAAACTCCTGACGCGTCAGATCTGTGAGTCTCACCTGCTTGGTGAGGATGTAGTAGGCGAAGGCGGCCATGCTGGTGGCGTAGGTGATGAAGTACGTGACGGGCTCCATGACATCCCACGAATACACCCACCAGGTGAGCCAGGCCAGGGCGCCGCCCTGCAGGGACAGCAGCGCCATGCCGGTCCAGACGGCCCTGGAGGCGTGAGACTCCGCCGCCCGGCTCAGCTCCGCCTGCATCTGCAGGAAACCGCACAAAGAGGAACGGATTTAACTTTGGATAAACTACCTTCAGTCTGCTCACAAACCCCGCCTGCTCTGGAAATTAAATTATCATCTATTTTTATGAGAAATGAACCGATCCGCTTATATCTGCATCAGTTCCAATATTGGAAAAAACTCTAAAGCGGGAATCGGTGATCATTTTCTTGGTCCGTGGTTAAAATGCTACTAGTTATGAGATTACCCATTTTCTCAGACTTTGGTTGCCTAGCAACTAGGGCTGTAGTGATACAATAATCTCACCATATGATACACGATATTCTGCCCACGATATGATATTGCGATATTCAGCAAACGATACAATTCAATACACTTTTGCGATTTTCTGACAGATTTCAGAGGTACAGAGTGATTTTGGTGACATTTTGTGACTGTTATAAAGTTGGACTGAATGAATTTAACTGAAAACTGATTAA
>CAEGAF010167645.1:0-11877 GCA_903067075.1 Micropoecilia bifurca | reverse complement strand
CAGTTGGAGAAACAGACGCACCAACCCTACAGCGACCCGCCCACCTATAAAGCTGTTCGCTCCGCCCACCAATCAACAGTGCCCGATGCACAGAGTGGGGGAGGGTGAAACACCATCCCCCTACATTAGGTTTACATTTTACATGCATTTTACAAACTTAAAATCTTTCTGTACCAAACTTGCACAACGAGCCACATGATGAGTTTTTTTCACTGTCCTCCATCTGCACAAGAACTAAAGTGAAACTGAACATTCATGACCTCAATAAAAATACCAAGCACTAGTTTTAGATATAGAGAAAATTTCTTGCAAATTTAGACTTTGTATCAATGTCACTCAAACAAACATATGTAAACATTTTTAAAGTATATCACAGCCTCCCACGCTTTTCCACTAACTAACCGGTTTGGTTCCGGTCCGACTCGGCCAGATTCATGTTCCATTACCAAGCCCGGCTCCTATTACTTCACCTTTAACAAGACATTTCTCCAAGTTATCAGTGGATTAATCTGCAGATTTTCAATAATTTTAGGAAATTATTGACTTACAACAAGCTGATATCTGTTTCTGTAAAGTTGCTTGTAAGTTAGTTTTGTCTTATTTATGTTATACTGAGATATTTGCACCGTGAAGTAAATCATTGTTTCTCAATCTTTTTTGGCCCAGCGCCCCCCCAGCCTTCATCCAAGCCCCACCAAAGAATTTGTTTACTATTTTACACTGACTATTAATTTATTATTAATAATACTGTCACTATTATGTTTTGATTTTTTATGCTTGTTTCTGTATTTATCATCAAAAATAATTTTCCAGTGAACAAAAAAACCATGTGAATAGAAATTATTTTCACAGGGATCTATGAAAAATGCAATGAACATTCAAGTTAAACTCTGTAGGCTTAACAGCAGCCGGTCAGAGAGGAAAAAATATTATTGGCCATTTTCTAGTTGTTAAATAAATGACCAGATAAAAGATGTTCAACATGCCAGTTTAAACTTTGAACTATTTGCAAACCGACTGAGCTCTGCAACATTAAAACATGGATAGAACTGTAACTACAGTAATCATAGATCTTCTTCTCTTCAGTGTTTGTCAGTTTCTGGTGGTGCAGCTCTGTGCTGCCTTCAGGAGAAATGGGACATCAGAACATCATCCATAAAACTTCACCCACATGGCATTTATTGTGCAAACCAGTTTTCAGTGGAAAAACAAAAGTTCCAGATCCTTTAATGCCATAAAAATATGAGACAGAAACATGGATTATATATTTATATAGACCTATTGATTAGATTAGTAGTTTTACTGGACAGAAATTACAAAGAACAAATCTGGTAATTAATCAAATCCTAATGAGTCAAATTGAAAGTGTCATGGAGTCATCAGCTTCATGACATTAACACTGACATGAAAAATAATATTGAAGAAATAAATATATTGAATCTAATTAAAAACATAAATAAGTGATCAGTTCTTTACTGTTATGGTCTGTAAGATTTATTTATTCTTAGTATTAGATATGGTCTCAACAAACCCATGACATTTCAACAATATTATTTTACCTTTTATCTGGAAATAGTGTTTGTTTATTCTTACCTCTGTATTAATTATTGATCGAAAGGTCTTGCCATAATAGTTTATTCCTCTGTATTTACTTTAGTTTCTTAGTTTATTCTTGCATTTTGTTCTGTTTTCATTTCCATTTAGTTTCATTTGATTAATATTATCCTCTCTTGGTTTATTGCTATGTCCACTTTAGTTTCTTTCCTGTTGCTACATTTATTTGATCATTTATTGACCATCAGTAATCTTCACTCATCACCTGCTGCGCCTCCAAATCGTTATGTGTTTCACATCATGTGCTGATTTTTCACTGTTCAGCGTTGGATTCTCAGTTTTTATGCCATAATTCACATCTAGTTTGTCGCTCCGTTTTATGTCCCGCTTCTCCTGTTCCAGAGTTTTGCACAATGTTGGCGTCTTTTTTTTTTAACCCCCTAAGGTGCAGGGCAGTCGGGAAGAGTATCGATTGGGAAAAGACAGACTGACACAAACATTTTAAAACAATGGAAACAATGTCTGCATTCAGATTATTGAAATTTTAAAGTGCTGCGGTACCGTTGTTCAATCACACCTGTTTCATACTGGACCACTTGCAGCTCTGGTGTTAACACTATAAAATGAACGCTCTTTATCGAGGAATCACCCATGGAGGGATTTCTTTATTTAAATGGGTTCATTTTTCAGAGGGATACACAATCAGGGCATCGTGATTTTAGTAATTACATGTTTATAAGAGTGATTTTCTTTTGCCCTTCCATGGAAGTGGGCAGCTTTCAAATGGAAATAAAACACTTTTTAATATAAGTTGCTGCTGTAACATGATCACAGAACTGCTAAAACATATGTACAAAAATACCAGACAAAGTGAATCATAGAAACGTCATCAGCCGGTTTAACGCTGAACTGATGCAGAGAAGCTACCAGTAGCAGGAGAACTGAGCTGCGCCAAAAGCTACAAACACTGAATAGAAGAATAGCTGCCATTGATAACGTTCCAGCCAAGCATATTTTAATGTTACACAATACAGTTTTACCAAGTTGCTCAAAGTCTAAACTGGTATTGCTGTGCATTTAAGGTGTAAAGTATTTGAGTCCATCAGAACCAGAACCTTGAGGTTCTCCATTGCTGACTGTTGCAGCAAACATCAGTGGAGAGTTGACCACAGCTGCAGCTCTCACGTCGCGCTCACCATAACAGAGCGTATAACGGAAAATCTCACTACCTGGGTAAAACAAAGCCGCATTTTAACAGGTTAGAGAGCAACATGGCAGAGAAAAGAGACTTTAGATATGAATTGCTAAGAATTGCTAAAATTAAAGATATCCTGTCCAGGAGTCACGTAGAAAACAGTCCATGCATTTGTTACTTCCAGCCTGGAACTTTTTTACTGACAGAAAGTCCATGAAATACAGTTAAAATCCTTCATCTGATCCAGAACTCTGCAGCAGAAGTTCTGGTGAAAATTAAATCCATCTTATTTGTTGCAGTTTTGCTCCATGGTTCAGTCCGAGCTTCAGAAAAACATCTAACCAACAACAGAGCAGCTCGTTTGGATCTAATTGTTCCAAATACACAATTATTATTACAAAGCTTTAGGTTGGTCCCTGGTTAAAAATAAGGCAGAAATTATCCTTTTTTAATTTTTTAGAAATATTGTAGTATCTAACATGCTGTAATATAAGGTTTTCTTTTTAAAAAAAAATACTTTAGAAAATTAAATTTTCTTCATTTTTTTGTAAATTGCCTTGAGATAATGTATTGTGAATTGGTGCAAAAAACTAAACTGAATGTAAAATAATTAGTTTTGTCTCATGATACGTCTGTAATTGCTGATTGCTAAAAAACCGCGACACAATATCCATTTAATAAATGTATAAATGACAAAAGAAAAGCTACCTTTTGGTCTCAAAAAGTTCATTTTGTGCACATAGTGATCGATTTCTTATAGATTAGACTCCAACAATCCTTCTTTTTCAGTTTTTCTTAACTTTAAAAATAAAAAAGATTAAAAAACTTCTTACTTTTCTGACGTTCTGCAGGTTCTTCTGTTTGTTGTGACTTTAAGCCAAATGGAAACTGAAATGGTTCTGTAGATGTGGTTGTTGCTTCACCACAGAAGTTCTGCTTGATTTTTGCACATCATCTGTGGTTTTATGCTTCCAGCAAATGAAAAACTTGCGACTCTTTAACTCGTTTTGGATAAATCTGACCAGGCTAACTGATAACCTTCTTAAGTAATATCATTGCCTTAATTTAATAGTACTTCAAAATATAATCTATTAGTGAATCTGTATTAGATTCACTAATAAAGTGAGTGAAATAATTCACTTCGTTAGATTGTTTTCATGTGAATATATTCTTGCTTGAATGTTTCTTTAGTATAATGTATGAATAGCCGTATATTTAACTGGAAAGATCTTAAAGGATCCCAAAGAATGTGAATCTTTGATTTTTATAAATCAAAGATTTAAAACTTTGGTTCCAACTTTTACACCAACCTGTGTCTACATCCCCATAAGATCATGGAGACGTAGTCAGGAAGTCCAGTTCTCCCAGCAACGTCTTTTAAACATGAAAGCCTTTCCTCTGCCCAAAGAGAGGAGGTTGATGGTTCAACATTAGGACACAAAGTCTGCGTCAGTTATTGGCTGTTTCTTACAGTTTCCCATTCTGACAACAATCTCCTGCTGATAGCCCTCAGTCTCACAGCGCATGGCGGCGCTACGTGTCAGTAGCTGCCAGAAATCAGCCTGTTCATGCAGTGAAAGTGGAGACGATGTGAAATGGTACTTTATGTGGTTCTGTGCATGTAGTCATAGCTTCACAATGGATATTCAGACTGGTCTGGCCATTGGCTCATCATCTGTGGTTTCATGTTTCCAGCAAATGAAGAGTTTGTGGTTATTTAGGCTAAAAGTCACAGGATGTAACTTTTGACACCTTCAGCAAATGTTTAGTGGAAAGGTTTTATGTTGCCCACACCTGGTCTATAGCAGCATTTATTATTAAAAATTAAATACAGCCACACTATTCAGATTTTTAGAATTTGATTCTCTAAAAATAAACTTGTCTTCTGTGGTTTTACATGTGTTATTCTCTTTTCAAACACATCAGGATCTGACAAAGCTTTAATAATTTCTAGTAGCCAGTGTACTAAATAAGAAACTAAACAACTCAGTAAATGTTTTATTAATGTTTTATCAATCAAAGCAAAGCAAAATCGCAATCATATCTGACTGGCAGATTTACGAACAGAAATCATGAAAGAAATGATAAACATAAAATGGATGAAATAATGAAACAAAATTCTCATCTAGGTTCTTGTTGAACTTCTAGATATGATGGAAAAAAAGACTGATTCTTTGTAAAAACAAATAAAGTTATGGACAACCCTGACCGTCCTCTTCATGAGAGTCTCAGGAAAACAGTGTCTTCAGTCAGAGGCTTCTTCAGAGTCGCTGTAATACAGACTGCTGCAGGAGGTCTTTCCTGCCAACAGCCATCACTCTCTCCAATAAATCTTTGAAGAATCTGAATTAATGAGTCACAACATTTAATTCCCTTTTAGATCAATTAAGTATTTTTAACATTATTTATGTCAGGATCAAAAGGTCTCCATGAAATCTCAATTTTTCTGCTTTCAAGAAAGTTTTGTGCTGCCGCAGCAACAGTGACACCTGGTGGCAGCCAGCATGCACTGACTCTGAACCAGAGATTACTATGTTCATGTTATTAGTTTTTATTCAGTGTACATCTTTCCTCAACACACCAAAGAAACTCTAAAGAGGCAAAAAGTGAAGAAAACAAAACAGAATAAAGACGAAGATCCTAAAGAATTAAAAACATTTAATCTCAGATAGTTTACAAGAAAAATAAACGACGGAGCTGACAAAAATAATGGAACATAATTCAATTATAATGTGGGAATGATTCAACTCAACTGATGTTATTTATTTAGCATAATTATTGTCTTTCTTTACACAGTTTTTCTGTCACAATACATTTGAAGCACAAACTATAAAACTCTTTAAAGTTTGTTGCTTTAATGAATCACAGTAACAGTTTTTTTAAAGCTGCATCTTAAACTGTTTTGTTCCTGGGATTTAAATATAATCTGCCTCCTTAAAACATGCAGAGGAAAAAGTCCAATTATGTCGCTAATAGATCCAACATTAATGGGACAGAAATCACAGTTTAAAGCTGTAGAGTGTTAATAATCAAGTCCAGCTGTTATTTGGTAATCAGTTACATTATTATGGTGGAGAAAACATTCAATTTTATCTCTTTCATACAGTTAATCAAATTAAATTGATTTAACGTGAACAAATTTCTATTTCTATTGTTTATATTAATGCCAAGTTATTAGAAATAAAGTAAAGAGGAAAAATTTGTTTCGTTTTTGTCAAAATAAAGGAGATTATTTTTATTTTATCCCAGAAACGCATGAAAAAAAACAGAAGCAACATTCTGGTATAGTGAATATGTACATAAAGGAGTCAGCAGGGGTCGCTGTTCTGCAGGAGAAATTCAGAGGAAGATTTATACAGTAATGGATTATTCTAGTTTATATTGATCAGAAACTATTTATAATAATATATATTTATGGCTAAATAATTAAACCACTATAAAAAACAAGACCAATACAATATTCTTTAGTCCTGCAGGTAAAATTAGGATAAATAATTACCTTTGATGAGACTTTATAGTTTTTTTTATAATAAAGACGCAAAACATTTATATAACTGTTGATGCTCATTGGCTTTTATTTAAAAAAATTTCTTATTCAACACTTTGGATGAATTTAATCCAGATTATGAAGGAAAGAAATTTAGTTAAAAAACCCACATTAGTAAAGGAAATTCAGTTGGTATCATTGCACATTTCCTTAGGAAACATAAATAATTTACATTTTCTCCTTGAATTGCGACACTAAAACCATGACCCAACATCCATCTAATAAATCCTCAGATCATCCAGACAAGCAAAAATTATGAAAGAAAAAGGTAATTTTATCCACATTAACTTATTTTCGATCAATTAAAAGGAATCCAATAATTTATTTCTTCTGTTTTGGTAAAAATGTTTTAAAAAGTGTTTAACCTTTTTAAAAGTTGTGGTTGGATCAGGAGGTTCTTCTGTTACATCTGATCTTAAACCAGGTGGATCTTTGAATGAGAAAGGGTGAAACGTTGGTTTCACTTATAAACTGCTGCATATGAATAAACAGTTTGTGACGATTTTAGGATATTTTTTATTTACACTCAGATTTTAAAGTTTAACAAAGGAAAGAAAAATTCATAAACATCAATAGTTATGAAAAATCAGCAAAAACACTTCATTATATAATGTTTAAAATGAAAAATACAGAAGCAAAAGCTGAAATATAAGATACAATACTATTATGTCAAATTTAATTTTTTCTTCATATTTATTTTTCCAATCGCATCTGTATCTGACCAAAGATAATAATTTGTTGTAATTATTGTACAAAAACAGAAATAATTACAGTAAATGTTTTTCAATAGAAAGTAAAGCAGAAAACTGAGAAACATCATGAAATTGAAGCAAATCTGGTTGGTAATTATGTTGACTGGTTTTTAAACTGGAATCAAGAAAGAATGAAAAAACATAAAATGGATTTAATAAGCAAACAAAAAATGCATCAAAAGATTGTTGAAATGTAATTTTCCTGCATTTATTCATTTCAAAATTATGTTTCTGAGGATCTTTAAATCAAATTTTAACAGAGTTCTTGAGAAAAATTCTGGGAATTTTGCCAAAATAAAAATATGCCTAAACATGCCTTTCAGCACCAAATGTTAAAAGTATAGAAATTATAATTTGACGTCTTACCAGTTTTTATCTAAATTTAACCCTTGTCTACTCGTCTGTTGGACACCAGTCCCTTATATCAAGCCTCTGCATTAGGTTTTTATCTTAAGTTCTGTTGCTGAAGAAGCTTAGCAAGTAAATCTGCTAAAGTAGCAGAGCAAACCTCCAGCCAGCATCACCATCAAACCAGCTATGAAGCCAATATAGATGCTCGCTCCCACGCTCACCAATCCCATCACTCCCCCTGCTACGGTTGTAATTTCATTTGTCTCCCAGCTGACCGGGATGATCACCAGCAGGCCGGCCAGCATCAGGCCCAGTCCGGCCGCCAGGATCATTTTGGGTTTGGTGTCTTGGTTCTGAACACATGAGGTGAAGTCGGAACCAAAGATCAGGAGGAGGAGGCTGAGACCACAGAGGAGGCAGCTGATGATGGTCAAGGCTCTGAAGGCCTGAATTTGAGAGTTTATCAACCCCAGGGAGTCATCATATGGTTGACACACCGTCGGTTCAGTTCCCAGCTTCCCACACGCCATCCACAGACCATAATGAACTTCCTATCCATCCAAACACAGAGAAACAGATATTTACATTCACTTTATTAAACATGCTCTGTGATATTATATCAGACAGAAAAATCAAATTTCTTTTTACTGAATGTCAGAATTGTGTTTAATTTTTTAGAATATTTTTAAACTCCCATCCAAACCAGAAGTTTATATAAATTAATATCACTGAGTCTTTAAACAGTTTAGGAAAGAAGAGATGATGTCAGGAATCTGTAGGTTTCTGGTGAGGCGTAAAACTGCAATGTCTGTATTATATTTCATACAACATTTTTATAACACTTATTATAAAGAGATTCTGGTTAAATTATACAATAACACATAAAATAGTAGCTGATAAAGCATAAAAGTTAACTAATCATAACTATCATGCTAATGTCAACCATAAATGCCTTTTGATCATATGATTACCACATCATCCGTCTGTCCCACAATCCACTCAGGCAGGGCGCAGCAGATAATGACCCCAATCAGCCCGATGGCACTGAGAGCCATAAATATCATCTGAACTGCTTTTGATGCCATTCTGTAAAAAAGAAAAAGAAAAAACTGGGATTACATCTTTTTCTGTGGTATATTCTTGGGTTTTCCTCTTGGCTTCCTCTAAGCAGGATTGGGCCTCTGGCTGCGATGCGCTCAGACAGACACCAGAGGGCGCTGGAGCACCTGGACACTGAAAACCACAACATGTTCAACATTCAGCAGCCGACATAAAAAACAACTACAAACCCAGAATCTACAAGTCCAAACTTCATAGATGTAAATTCAGTGGCTAACTGTCATTTCTATACTTCCTACTGTGTTATTGTGCAACAAATATCCACAAAATTTAAATTTGGTTTAGATCAATGGATCAGAGGCCCAGTCACTTCCCCCTCTGACTTCACAAATAATCCTGTTGTTTGCTCTGCATTAAAAATTGCTCACAGATCCAACCTTTTCATCAGGGGCTAATAAAGTGCTGACATGTTTTAATGATTTTTACATAGAAGGTATATTTAGCAACGCTGCAGACTTTTCATTAGACTTTAATCTCCCTTCTTCTCTTAAACCTTTAAATTAGACTCTGAGCCAAAGGTTTGTTTCCCAGTTTTCCTCCCAAACCACCAAACCTGTAGTGTGATATGTTTCTGAGCTGATCCTCTTCAAAACTCATTTATCTCTAAAGGTTTACAATGAAATTCTGTCTTTTGACTCCTCACTCATTACTCCTCACTCATTAAGGCAACTTGGGAACTTGAACTGGGTCTAAGTTTTGGAGAGGACTGGTGGAATAAAGGTCTTAGAAAATGTATCAAACATGTTTCCATATTTGGGCTCCCAGTTGACTACAAACACTTCACCCCTAACTAATTGGATATTTTAGCATTTACTTCCTTATTAGCAAGACAGCATCTCTTTTTCTTCGGAAATGAACTAAAGCGCCCTCTAGTGGTCAGTGGCTCAATGACACCATGTCCCTTCTAAAATCTAATCCTCTAAAATTGGAGATTAGAATTAGATATTCAGTGAAAGGCAACTCCATCCATCCATTTTCTTTGCACCCTTGTCCCTTGGGGGGGTCGGGAGGGTTGCTGGTGCCTATCTCCAGCTAACGTTCCGGGCGAGAGGCGGGGTTTGCCCTGGACAGGTCGCCAGTCTGTCGCAGGGCAACACAGAGACATACAGGACAAACAACCATGCACACCTAGGGACAATTTGGAGAGGCCAATTAACCTAACAGTCATGTTTTTGGACTGTGGGAGGAAACCGGAGAACCCGGAGAAAACCCACGCATGAACAGGGAGAACATGCAANCTCCATGCAGAAAGGCCGGGGCCGGGAATCGAACCCAGAACCTTCTTGTTGCAAGGCAACAGCTCTACCAACTGCGCCACTGTGCAGCCTAAAAAAAGGCAACTCCACTAAACTATATAATCTATAATCTATGGAGCCTTTCACAACATTCTTTCACTCTGTTCTACCTCTGCTCCCAGATTGAGTGATGCCACCCACTCTGCCTCCCCTCGCACATTATTTCCTTGTTTTTCGCCTTATTTTTATTTTATCATTTCTTTACTTAGTGTGTACATATTTTTTCCTGTTCACTTATGAAAAAAAGTATATACTGGTAGGAGGTGAATTGTAAGCCTCAGTTTCTCTCTTGTTCTCGTCTCTTTTCCTTTTTGTCAGCGTCACTGAGAAGCTGCACTATGTGGCTCACTGTGACATTAGCAGTTAGAGATCCTGTTATTTCCCCTTTCCTCCTAGTAAAAATATCAATTAAAAACCAACTAAACTTAGGTTTACATTTTATATGTGCTTAAATTTTACATTGGCCAAGAACAACTTAAAAAACTTCTGTATCAAGTTTACACATCGAGCCACATGATGAATCTTTCACTGTCCAATAAAAATATTTAAGATGCTGTAATATAAGGTTTCCTTTAAAAAAATTTACTTTAGAAAAATTACGTTTTTCTTCGTTTTTGTTTTGTAAATTGTCTTGAGATAATGTATTGTGAATTGGTGCAAAAGAACTAAACTGAATGGAAAATAATTCGTTTTGTCTCCCGGTGTGTCTGTAATTGCTGCCTGCTGAAAAACCGTTACACAACATCCGTATAATAAATAATGTATAAATGGCAAAAGAAAAGCTAAATTTTGGTCCCAAAAGGTTCATTTTGTGCACAAAGTGATCGATTTTTTTTTTTTACATTAGACTCCAACAATTCTTTTTTTTTTAGCTAAATCAGTTTTTCTTAACTTTAAAAGTAGAAATAATAAACTTCTTACCTTTCTGACGTTCTGCAGGTTCTTCTGTTTGTTGAGACTTTAAGCCAAGTGGAAGCTGAAATGGTTCTGTAGATGTGGTTGTTGCTTCACCACAGAAGTTCTGCTTGATATTTGCACATCATCTGTGGTTTTATGCTTCCAGGAAAGGAAAGATTTGTGGTCATCTAAACCACAGACATGAATATGCAGACCCCTCATGGAGCGGGCTGGCCTGTTGCTGCGATACGTACCAGCGTCCGCCATATTGAATGTGGCCTATGTGCCAGTAAGCTAATACAAGTAAATGGACCGAACTTCAGAAAGTGCCGTTCTACAAAGTATTTTAAATTAATTCTTGTCTTTGACACATTTTATAACACACATTAATATTGTTGGCAATCAAAGAAATGACTAAAGACAAAGTTTCTAACTTTTGATGTGCTTATTTAATTGTTTTGGGGCATTTCTGAATAAAGACCACAATGTTTTATTTGATAGAAATGATTCTAATAATTTTTATATTGAAATTGATAACAGACTCACTTTTACAGCGTTTTATTAAATAATATATTTAAATAATTTCATAATTTAATGTACATTTAACGTTTCAAGAAAACAATTTTCTTGGTATTTATTTTTATACATTATTGAGAAATTGCTTTTGATTGAAAAATCGGTCATTGTCAAACATCAAACTACATATTTTTCGTACTTTTTTCCAGAGAATAAATATTTATTACTAGAGGTGTGCCAATCGGTCAGTCACCGATCACAATCGGGCCGATTTCCGTGAAAAAGTGCATGATCGGAGATCAGCGATCATTGGCTCTGTTACCGATACCTGATCACCTGCATCTCATTTCCCAGCCTGTCTGTCCAGCTGTTCTCGTCTTTCCTTCACTCTGCGGCGCAGCAACAAATGCTAAGCGATGTGTAACTATAAAGCACCGAGTGAATGAGGACGTTTGCGTGTTGCAGCGGAAAACAGAAGCACGTGGGGTGAAGCAGATCAAAATGCATCAACACAACGAAGCTAATACGACTTAAAAACGATGCCGTACTTGACGGAGTTTGGCTACATCGAGTCTCACTGCAGTAAAAAGACATGGAGGATCAGACAGCAGGTAAAGCAGCGCAGCTACAAACACTCACCTGGATTAGCAT
>CAEGAF010167635.1:0-22161 GCA_903067075.1 Micropoecilia bifurca | reverse complement strand
GTGTGTGTGTGTGTGTGTGTGTGTGTGTGTGTGTGTGTGTGTGTGTGTGTGTGTGTGTGTGTGTGTGTGTGTGTGTGCGTGCGCGCATTACATATGCATGCATGTGTGTGTGTAAACTGTGAACTATGTCAGTATTTGTGTGTATAGATTTCATTGCAAGCCTTTGACTGTCTCTTCAGACATTTGGGGAGATGCTTAATGTCCAAACTTTGCTAAAAAAAAAAAAAAAACATTCCTGGACAGAATCCTGAAGATCTCAACTTCACGTGGAAAAAAACAAAACATAAAAGAAATGTGCGAAGCGTTGAGTGTCTTAATCCACCAACAACATCTGGAATCACTGATGGTACGACGGCACAATGTTTTCAGCTTGTCCAACACATAAACAACACTGGAGTCCCACACAAGATCTGAGGCGAAACGTGACCTGGAGAGTGAAACAAGTGAAAACAGTTAAGATGTTCCTTTTCCTAAAGAAAGACAATAAAACATGCAACAAATATTACATTTTTTTGTCTTTTAGAAGAGTTTTGTTTATTATTTTTCTCTCTGTTAAGCCCACTACGAGATGAGAGGCAAATGGTTGTAAGAGTCTAATAACTAACTTTAGTTTATCACATGGATTTACTTCAAACATCCTTCACAGTAATGCATCACCGTTTTGGTTCAGTGAAGATGGAACAATTGATAAATTCTTATTCATATCCTCTGTACCTTCTGAACTAACCATCAACACTGAAACATAAATACTGTTCAGCATTAGGATAATTGTTCTTAAAGACTAATAAGGAACCAGTTGAATTAAAGCAACACCTTAAATGAACCAATAACATGAAGAAAAAAATGATCAGAAATCAGACAAGCAGTTTCCAAGATATGAACAGGAAAAATACATTGTGACTGATTAATGTCTGACTTCATTTTGATAACAGCTGAGATAATAAAATGGATCCTATTCATATGTAAAATGTGAACATCAGGTTCTCTTCTGCTGCTCACTTCAGCTTCAAGGTCGTTATATAATAACTCCCATGTTATTCCAAATCCATATTCACAGGTTCATGAACTGAGTGATTCGATACATAGGAAATGCCAATAATTCGCCCTCTGATTTTCTATATTGATTCAATTTATAGGGACATTTCAGGGAGAGGAAGATGACAAAGTCAAAAACCGGTGACAAAAAAAAATCTCAATAAGATTTTATGTCAAAGCAATTTTAACCTCATTATGGGGGAAAAAGGTATTAAGAACAGTTTTATGTTGATGCTCAAATATCCAGCAAACATAAACTAACCAAATTCATATCTACAGATGAAATATATGATGTTGTGATATTTGCTACAATACTGACAAAGTGACGATATTAAAGGTTATTGATGTCATCGTTATTATCATAAGCTTCTATAGCAGATAAAGCATATTTAAACTAAATAAAAGCATTAATCAGACGATGTTTTTGCTTTTGTTGAAGCGCAAAAAAATAAATAAATAAATTGTAAAAATTTTGAAAACTAATTCTGATTCTTCCTCTTACTGTGGGTCATTTTCTATTTCCTTTACATTTCATTTCAGCAAAAAGTCACAATTTCAAATGCAACAACAAATCCATCAAAACATTTAGTATAGATGAAGCCAAATGGTATTTTCCTAAGTGTGTTTGTTGCTTCAGAAATCTACTGTGACTGAATGATGTCAGAATTTCCCTGTGGCTGCAGAGCTGAAGCCACAACCTGTTAAAGGTTCCCATCACACAGGGAGGTTTCAGAAAGACTGAGAAAACAGATGTTGGCAGCTGGAATGCAAAGAGACCAGGACTCACCTCAGATACAGCAGGTCAAAGACTTCAAGGCCAAAGGATGAAGGCAAGAGAAAAGAACAAGAAGAGAAAGAGAAACTGTAGAAAGAAAGAACAAGAGAAAGAGGAAAAGGTTTGAGGATTAGAGGAACGTTTGACACATGTTAGTACCAGAGACAAAAAAACGGAGGTCACTTTATAAAACCATATATCTGCATATTATTAACATTGTTTGTTTGACTGTATGACATTCTTTTCATACTTGGAGGTAAAAATTGTTTTTAATTTAACAGTCACTATTATAACTAATATTTTGTATTGTTTTTTTGCTCTGTGTGTTTATATATGTATGCAAACGTTGAGTTGATTTGCAAATTTATACATTTTTGCAGATGCTGGTTTCTCATATATGCAAGACAGATCTTAAAAAATATTTTACTGTTTGATTAAGCGATATCTTTAAATTAGATCTTAAATGCTTTTATCAAGTTTGTAATTAAACAGGTACAGGTTAGAATAAAAGCCAGATTACCACCTTAAGAGCTGCGTTATAAAGGAGCACTAAGGATGCTGGGAATTGTATTTTCCTGTAAGATTCTCTTCTTAAGGTTTTCTCAGATTGTTGTTCTGGAGTCTTTGTGGCTCAGACTGATTTTTAGTCATTTGTTTTAGTCATTTCCTGCACCTGTGACCACTTATTCCTTCCTCCATTTATTTCTCCAGTCTGCTGCACTGGATTCTTGCTTTCTACACGTGCATGTAGGTAAACACATGTAGGTCCTCCAAACCCCCACTTAGGAAAATGATGAGACACTTCAGGCACGTTTAGACTCAATGGAAAAGTTTGGTCAGGTTAGGTTGCTAGATTGGTGTTTATTTGTTTACTTGCTCTAAGAAAGTTCCTCTATGTTTTTATGTAAGCAACGGCCATTCAATATATGTCAATATATGTCACCATATGTCACTCTGTAATCATTTAACTTAAGTGAAATGAAATATTTCTTTTATTATTCTGACTGAGGTTTAAAGGACTGGAACTAGTGAGAAGTGGAGACATAACATGTTGACTCCAGCAGAAAGATGTATGGAGATTCATGAGTTATGTGGCTGATATGCAGAGTATGAGCTGCATAAAAACAGAAAAAGTCAAACATTTGAGTCCCAGATTGAGAATCGTCTGTGTATCACGTTCTGTCACCAGATCTGCCAGTAATTCGAACAGGCAAGAAGTCTTTTCTGACTGGTGTTATACTCAGCTTGACCACTAGATGTCAATATATGTGGAACATTTTCACTCTTACTGTTTGATAAGGGAACTAAAATGACTCTTTATTGTGATTTGTTAGCAACATCATTACATATTTACTGATTTGAAACATCAGTAGTTACCTTTTCTTCCAGATCTTTAATCTGCCTTCTCTGGATTTCTGTCTTGTCTTCAAGATCCCGAATTCTCTGTGGTTCGTTAGAGAGAGAAGAAATACAAATCAAATCACAGACCTGAAAAAATCCTCCCCTTCCTTTCAAAGTTTCTCAGTAATATGCATGGATGTAGGAGAACCTGGTGGGCCTGGTGAAGCAGCTCCATCCTCTCCTGGAGGATCTGGCAGTCGTACTCTCGACTCTTCCTCAGCATCTGCCTCCTCAGCTTTTCCACCGCCATCCTCAGCTCGTCCTTCTGAAGCTCATTCAGGGGTTCGCCGTACTTTATCACCTGATGAAACAGAGACGGCAGGTTTTATAATGATCATGGTGAATTCAAGAACTTGGCTGTTTGTGCTAGATGAGGTTCTGTTCAATCCAAAGGAGCTTCAAGGAATCACGAGATTCTAAGAAGGTCAGTGAGCCTTGCAGGGATTGAGCCTCGAAAAAATGTATTTTTGGTATTAATGGTATTTGGTATTTGAATTTAAGTGATTAAAAGTTTCTACAAGGATGGCATTTATTTTCATGGAACTGCACAAGAAAACCGTTTGAGACATTTTTGATTTTCCACACTGATGAGAGGGATGATCACAAGTACGCGTTCAGAATTGAATTAGCGACTGCATTTAGTGATGCAAGCCTTGACATGCAAGACTTTCAAAATGTTTACACTTAAAATATCCCAAAAAGATGTTTGGAAAAAAGTTTGGATGTAAAACCAACCTTGTCCTGCTGCAGGGCATTGTAAAGCGTTGCTTCCAACTCCTGTATTTGCTATCAAAAATGAGAAAATGTTAACAGTTTAATCATCGTAAGAATACAAATCATATCTAAAATTCTCAAACCTCATGTTTCATTTAACAATAAAGTATTGATGTAACAAAATTATTCAAAACAATAAGGGTTTTGAATAATACCCTATCATTTGAATAATACTCTAACCCCAACCCTTTTTATTATTTTACCAAACTTGAAAGAAGACATAAATCCAGCTCCAAATGATTCCAGTTAGTGGAAAATGGTGAAAACCATCTTTAATCAAACAGGAAGTTTGGAATAAAGTTAAAATAACACAAAAACGCTTGTCTGTCTGTATGTATGCGAAGTATGAGAAAAAAAATACCAGCCATTTCAAACGTTTACACAGTAAAGTGTGAGAATGTTTACCATGTAGGCCTGGTCCAGGGCCTGTTTCCTGTAGTCCAGCTCTTCTTCTAGATAACCTTTCTGTTTGCAGAACATTTCCTGTGACACAGAGGAGGTTGTTCACATAAATTAAGTTGCAAACATCTAATGTGATCACACAGCTCAATAAGTCTAAAAATCAATGAATAATAAAATAGTTGATTAAATATGTGTTCATTTCATGTTGCTGGATTGTATTCTTAGATATGATATTTATGATTATATTTGATTAGATTTTGTGAAAATCTTCAGCAATTTCCCATGACCCACCATTTCTATCTCCAGGTCCATCATCTTTTGATGCAGTGCTGCTTCTGTCCCTTCTATCTGCTGGATCCACTAGAGGGCGACATTCGTCCAAATTTAAGTCACTTTAACAGAGCGCAGAATGTACAGGAAGTTGCTCCTCAATCAAGATAAAAGTTGCTTTTTACCTTTTCTGCCAGTGATAAAACAGTGCTAGCCTGAATTATTGCCACTTGCTCCTCATTCCTCAAGTTCTGCACATAAAAAAGGAAAGATTGTGATGCATTTCTTGCTTTAGGAATGCATGCCAAACAGCTGAAGTAATTATAAATTACCCCATTGTCTCCCAGAATGTCTAGCAGTTTAATGAGATCTGGTATGCACACATCCTGTGGAGAAAAGCAGAATCAATAGCAGGAATGCAAAAATATGTTCAATTTGTAATAAATCTGTATCTTTTTGGTCACACAAGTTCTTCTTAACAAGCACCTTGACTCCTTCCTTGATGCAGTAGATCTGCAGAGCACTGACTCCCTCGGAGAACGGATGCATTCTCAAATGGTTAAAAGGTGGAGACCTCCTTTCACGCTCCTACCACAGAAACACACATTATAAGCTCATAAAGGGACTAAGACACATTTTCTCATCATACAACCACAAACATCAATGTATTGAATTTTATGACCAAACTCTAAGTAGAGCAGAATTGTAAAGAGGAAGGAAAAGTAAACATGGTGTTTTTCTTTGCAAAGCACCTCAAGCTCAGTCTGATTGGGTGGAGAATGTCAATGTCAATTTTCAAGTCTCCCCAGATATTCTCTGAATTTTGGTCGTTTTCTTGTCAGCCTAGATCAGAAAAGGATGTAATCAGAACCATTTCATTCTGTGGTTTCCATCTTGCGACTTTTACACAAAAGCCAGATTTGTGGGATGCACAGCTCATAACGATCCTGTCAAGACCTCCTCCTACCTGAGCTGTGGCTCTCTGCAGCTGCTCCAGAGTGACCCTGCACCTCTTTCCTGCTGCTTTTACTAAGGTGCCACTTTCCCCACAGGTCGTTCAAGGTGGACAATCCTGCTTGCATTTGAATCATATTCTTTCCATTTGCAGATGATGAACTGAACAGAACTTCATGGGATTTTCTTTTTTGATGTAACTTCTCTAAAACCAGCTTTACCGTGTTTCTGGGCCTCCATGATGCCATTTGGTCCCTAATGTTTTCTAACAAACCTCTGATACTTCACAGAACTGCTTGAGAATAAAAAATGCACTATGTTTACTAACTGAGTGATTTCTGATGGCAATAAGTAACCATGGATTTTATTTAGGAGCATCAGAGGCTGAAGATAAATGGTCACTATGTTTCTCTAGATCTCAATAAAATTAAGTAAATATAGAGCAATATATGAAAGAGAAACATTCCAGCAGTATGACAGTTAAAAGAAGAAGTTGGCCTGGTTGTAATAATGAATTTCGTCATGTTAATTCGCACCGACTTGATTTTGCTTTCCTGAACTTGCGTGTGATGCTTGGGAATAAACACACAAGCTTCTGTTTTATTACATTCCCACAGGAAGACATACTCTTGTAAAATACATTATTACTGTTTTGAGCACATAAATCAGATTCTTTCCACCTGCAATCATGAAACCTCACAAGTTGTATTCAGAACAAAGAAAAACATTTTTTTTGTCTGGCTGACAAAATCAATGACAAAAAAATTAAACAAATATTACAGCTGACAGGTAACAAGTTATGCTGCCTGATTTCCAACAGATCGAGTATCTGTGAATTCCTGTTTTCCCTGTTAGTGGCAAAATATAACTCTGTGGTCGATTGGTTTGTATGGAAATTAACTCTTAATAACTAATTGCATATTATTTCATCCAAGTAGAAGCAACAAAGCTTATGGCTGAATTAAACTATTGATAAACATTTAAAGGGTTTCAGGAAAAATGAAAAATAGAACCATCTAAAACACAATCATAAAACACAGATTTGCTCACCGGACTTCAGAGAACATTAAGAATAGGAGTTTGACCATGACTCCAGAAAGCAGCGCAGTATTGTTCACATCCGTGGCTCAAAACGTCCTGAGACCGACAGACTTACCCAGTTTGAGCTTGTAAGGTTTATTTATTGACTAATAAATGTGTAAAACCCTTCAGGCTAAACTCTGGGAAACTTTAAAATGTTAATGTGGAAAAAAAACCTCCATCTGCAATACGAATTGACTCACCTCCAGTTCCAGGATCCTGAACTCCAGGAGCTCGTTTTGGTCTCTGGAGTCCTGAAGCTCCTGCTGCAGTCGACTGCATTCCGACTCCAACTTCTCCACCTAGAAAAAGTCCAGTTTATAAACAAAACACCAACAAAGCTGCAACAGTTCTTCACTTACTTACATTACAAATTCAATGTTAAGACTTAAAATGTATTTCAAAGTAGAAACTGAAAGCAAGAAAAGTGCTAAATATTGTTTTCAGAACATAAGAAGGTTTAACTCCAACCTTTTCCAGCAACTCCTGATTTCTTCGTAAGAAGAGTTGCTTCTCCTCGACCCATTTGGAGTCCTAACACAAATAGACAAAACTCTGCTTGAGGGAGGTAAAAACTGCCTTGCAAACTTTAATTTTTTAGCCAGAACAAAAAGATAAAAGGTAAAGGTGAATAGAAAACTGACAGTATTGCTGTTTTTTCACACTAAAAAAAGCTCAAAGCCAACCTAAAGGACACATGTTGAAACATACCTAGTTCCTTTCAGCGATTTGTAGATTTTTACTCCAGTGGGAAGTTGAGAAATCACATTGAGTCACACCATCCAAGTTCATTATTCAAACTGTTGGAATGTTTTCAAGTCGTTCTGTTTAACCCCCAACTTGGTCACTGCAGGAGTTATAGCCTGCAGTGGCTGATGATTTCCCAAGGCAGCTTTTTTATAGCCACATAACCAGATATGGAAAGAAGCCTTTAATTTATTTTATAATCTATTAGTGTTTCAAGAAGCAATGAGCATTTTTTAGTTTGCTTGGGCTGACAATAATTTAAGTTTGTTCAAGTCTTTTCAAATCTTTTTTTAGAAAGTCTTTGTTCATGTTGTCACTTTACAGTTTTAAAATAAATAGCTAGTAAATGAAGAAATGTAGAGTTTTCCTTCACTCTGATCCTTGAAAGGTCCCCTGATCAGCAGGGGCCACATATGTGTCTGTGGGGCCCTGAGAGGTTTGGTGGAGGAGCCGCAGACCGAGGAACACAGCAGACAGATCATGGATGAAGTTTAAGGAAGAGTTGGGTTACAAAACAAGACGTCACGATTTATGTGTCCCATATAGACGTGTTCACTCCATCATCACATAAGAAACTGTCGGCCTGCCTAGTCTTGCCCGTCCGACTTACCTGACAGGATGTTTGGTCTAAAGCTGCAACATAGCAAAACGTGGAAACAGTGAAGTACTGTAGAAATCTGGAAACGCTACAGAGATGTGAAGATGGCAAGTGAATCTGATAAGAGTTTTAATTGCTACAAATGTAGCCATAATGCCAGTGGCCAGAAGAAAGCCAGTTTGTTTTGTAGTCTCTAACAGCCAGAATGATTGGAGCTGTAGTGGATGTTAAGCTCAACCCCTGCTTAAGGCCTCGACTGAGGCCACGTCTAGGACTAAGGCCTGCTGTCGCAAGTTCGATTCCTGGCCTTCCTGGTGACCTTTGCTGCATGTGATGCCCTTTCTCTCACTGCCCACTTTCCTGTCAATTCACTATCAAATAAAAGCCACTAGAGCCAATAAAACCTTAAAAACAAAACATTCAGAATGAAGATGCTTTGGTCCAATAAAAATAAATATATCTATTTCTCTGTTCATCATCCTAAACACATGGTGAATGGATGACACTCTGGACTGGTTATCCAATATCAGAGAGAGGAAAACTGGTCAGAGACGGTTGGAAAGTAAGTAGAGCTAAAAACGGGACGATCCTGGATGAAAATCTATGGGAACAATTTCAAGAGACTCTATTCTTCCTCCCAGACTTAGTATGATTGAATGCACAAAAAACATCAGGCAATAATTTTAGTACCTAGATGCGCCGTTAAAAGGGATTAATAAATATACATGCCACACTTTTCAGATTTGTATTTCTATAAAACATTGGAAAACCAATGTTTTTTTTAATGCATCAAAAATATGCAATGCTTTATGTTAATCTGTTCAGTTGATGATTAGATGTATTTCACAAAGATGAAAGTTTGAACTAATAAAACACAAGTTTTCTTTTTGGCATGAATGTCGGTTTTGTCTTTACATACATTTAAAAAAATAAAAATAAAACAGAGAGCTGCCAGGAGAAATTAATCTATGGTTCAACTCACTATGACCTGGCTTCAGACACTTGCTATGAAGAACTTTTTCATAAACTCATGAGCATTAATTTATAAACTCTGCTGCAAGGCAAATGCATGTATGCCAGTAACATTAATTACGTGGTTCTCACCTGTCCCTTCAAGGTTAGCTCCTTCTCCAGGTCTTCTATCTTGGCTTTATACCGCAGCACGTCTGATTGCAGTTGCTCGTGAGCCTGAAACATTAGCAAAGCCAAACTCTTTTATATAGTAAATTACGTTTTCCAAGAAAATTGTTTTGTGTGTTATCTTTCCTCATGTTCAGATCTGTTGGAACCTGGGGCCATGTCTCTGTGCACCACTTTCTTTTGTGCACACAAGTGTTTTAATACCTTTTAACATTTTTCTATCAGGTATCAGGAAAAGAAAAGAAGACATATAAACAGCACAGGAATAATGTACTGAAACAATGTTTATTTTTATGCAAGCTTTGCAAATCCACAACAAGATCACAAAATACTCTCCTCATTTTAAATTCATACTGCAATCTAAGAATAAAAAGACTTTCACAAGTTCAAGGCTAGAACACCTTATTTCCATAATAATACCCAATCCTAATTATTATCTAAAAGCTGCGACCTCATCAAAAAACATGACTGCAAAAGTCATGATAAGAATTTGCCAGTTGAGCAAATCTATAAATCCTCCAACTTTAGCTTTACTTCACTGGTCCTAATGATTAAGGCCTTTTGTATCTACAGACTTTAATTTTCATGTACATTTTCACTGAGCCTTTTACATTTGGACTCCAGTCTTGGTTTTCTTATGGCTTTAAAGTTTCAGAAAGCTGGAGTGGAAGTAGAGTCATGAAGTTTATAAGAACCAAAATCTTGAATTTCCAACTGACTCTGATAAATCCACCTTTTCATGCAGTAAAAATGCAAATTTAGCAAACATTGACTTAAAATGCTTAATGCAGAAACTATGATCTATGCCTCTGAATGAAACTGGTGGATAAAGAAGTTAATACAAACTGCACTATGACACTAGAAGTAATCTTTTTGTCAACTTAATATACTGAAATGTTTTCACAAGACTTCTGCATTCCACCTTTAGGAGAATAAATGTAAAGTCACAATAAAAGAAAAGGTATGATATAATATTAGATTAATATAACCATAACACCTCAATAGTGTGAAGTATAAATAAACCAGAATCAGACTTCCTGCTGTTTTTCGAGGTGAAAATGTTATTTTAAAACATGTTTTTTTCTGATTTAAGACAAATAAAAATACCCTTTGAATCCTGCCTCAGGCTGCTTTTGACCTCATCCACCAAAAACAATCTGTCTACTGGAAACACTTTCTGACCCATCGATGAAACAACTGGAAGCTTCGATTTAAGAGAAGAAACAAGCTGAAGTTGAGGAAAAATAACAAAAAATAGGACCACAAACAGCGACAGGTGTTTTTACTTTTTGTTTCCTCCTTTCATAAAACAAATTCACTCATTTTGTCAGATTGTATTAAATTAATATCCATCTCTCTAAACATTCTTGCTCTAAAAGGTTCCTGTTCTCTTTTACACTTTTTGATATATTTCGTAATTTTGAACATGAAAATAAATATAACTATTCCAAACTAAAAGTAATGAAAAATATATATGTTCCTTCAGGAATTGAAGAGAGAGTGATTTGCCTTTTCACAACGACTAAACACAGAATTAGACAAATGACATTATAAATCTGGTCACCAGTGAAGTGACCCTGGTCATCAGGTGGTGATACCTTGGCCTCCATCTCTGCGTCCAGAATGCCTCCCTTCTGCTCCTGCAGCAGGGCGTAGGCGCGCTGAAGGGCCTGGTATTCCCTGGTCAGCTGGCGAAAACGTAACTCAGACTCTTCATTTGCCAGCCCCTGGTTTGACACACATGGAAAAGAATTATCATTTTAATCTCAGGGTTTTGCTAATATTTACATTCATTTGTGAACACAAGGTCTTACATCGGCCATGTCTTCATCAGGAGTAGCCGGAGTTCTGTCCATCCGAAACGACGCCACTGAGGAAGATTCAGAGTCCATGGACTCTTCATCATAGCCAAAGAAGGTGTCAACTACGATGTGTCTCTGCACAGAAACACAGCTGGTTTCCAACAGTATCCAACAGTGCTCTCAATGTTTCAGAGGATTTCCCAATAGCTGGTTGAAACATTCAGCATGAAAAGACCAACATGCTAAAAATACTGATATATTATATTATTATCCTTTTTGATTAAAAAAATAATAATAATTTTCAACCTTCACTGGTCTTGAACTTCTTTTATGCCTTTTCTTTCGCAGCAGTTTTTCACGATCCTGGAAACAGGACAGAACAAATAAAGTTACATCAGTGCTGAACATTGAATGATTGATTGATTGAGACATGTAATCAATATAAAAAGTGCTTTATCACCCATGAACTGCTGTGCTATACGTTAAGAAGTTTGTTTGTATTCTGGACAGTTGCAGGGAAACATTTAAGCTGGAAAAACTCCAGAAAATTTCAGAAAATTTGGCAGTTAGCTCATCAGACCGATTCTATATCAATAAAAAAATTAAAAGGGATTTTTAGCAGACTTTTTTGAAGAAATTCTGAAATGAAAATGATATTTTACTACTCAGCTGTATTTTTGTTCTCAGCATACATTTTGGTTTGTGCAAAAAAAGACACTTTGACAGACAGAGTAAACATACTCTCGTTAGTTCATCAATCATGCTTTGCTGCTCCAGCACTTGAAGTTTGAGGAAGGCTATTTCCTGGTCATCATGCGCCTGGTCCAGGTCATTAAGGGACTTCAGCTTCTTCAGAGGAGGATGGGAGCCTATCCTCTCCTTCTGCACACACAGCAACAACAAAGGTCACCTTGTGTGACCTCTGGTCAGCCGTTATAAACACTGTGACCCTGCTGACCATTTCAAGGTTCTCCTTTGTCAGGCCCTTCAGCTTCTCCTCCAGTTTCTGGATGTTCTGAGTCAAATCGTCGTTCCTCTTATTCAGCAGCTTGTTCTTGTCCAGTAGGGGTTTGCACTGCTTTTCAGACTCTCTGACTCGCTTTAGCTGTTTGAAAAGAAAATGGTGGTCAGACATGTGGCACAGCAAACAGGTTAGTCTAAGCTTTCCCTGTTCAATATCATTCAAAATGATCAAAATCTGTTCAATTTGCTAATTGCCAGTATATTAGAACTATTATTAAAGACACATTGGTACTTCAGCTTCAACTTCCTGGTTGATTGAATAGGTTTCCTCTGTATTTTCACATGTTTTTCTGTATTAATGATCCCATTATTTTTCTGAAGTGATCCCACCTTGATGATATAACATATGTCTGTGGAATCCTTAAACATCACAGAAATATCTGTACCTGATGACAAACCAGGTCTAAATCTTGATGTATTTAGAATTTTCTAAAATATTACACAAGAAACCTGTGAGAAGTGCTACCTTAAAATAAATTCACATTTCTGCCTCAAATGTTGTGAACTGAGCCATCATAAGTTTAAGCTCCCATAATATCCTTATGAAAGAAAGTAATAAAAATATACATGTATAGTTTTATGGCATATAATAAATATGAACGACTTTGGTTATCTTCCCTTCCCAATATTATGAAAAGTTTAGAGTAACGTGTTAGTGAGAAGAAAACTCTATACTTTATGTTTTAAAACAAAATGGACAGTTTCTTCATACCAGTTCATTTCTCTCATCCACCAGCAGCGAGTTACGATCCTCCAACTTGCGGATGGTTGAATTAAGTTCAGCAATTCGCCGCTGATTTCTTCGCAGGTCCTGATGCAAAAAAAACACAGATTTAATATGTGAAGGATCAATTTTTTTCATCATTTGAATTTATTTCTATCGGAGCAAAACCACCTGATCAGATTCTACTAAAGTTCAAACTGATGTTGAAGAAAAAGGGATTTGCAGAAATGTTCAAAACTTCACATTTGCTGCTATGCAACCTCAAACTTTAAAGTATTTTATCAGGGCCTTATGTTACAGATCATTTCAATGTTGTGTGAAATGGTGATTTAAGGTAGAAAGAGACACATGAGAAAAATTATTTTTAAAATTAATGTGTGAAATGTAGATTTATATTCAGCACCTCCATCCTTATACCTCAAAAATAAAAATTTGCTGAATTTTCATCCTCCAGATGTGAGGAACTGGTAGTGATATCCAAAAAGATTTACAGCTGTTATTGCAATAATGACTCAGGTATGGTGAATACACACATACTCAAAACGCTTTTCAGATATTTACATGTAGAAGAAGAGGAAAAGTCATAAGCCATTTTCTTCCACTTCACATCTACACTCTGTGCTAATTTGCACAGATGACCCTAATTAAACACAGCGGTTTCAGGATGGAATGTAAAACATAAAATAATCCCTAAAAACTGCCTCATATTTAAAAGCTAAATGCTGTCCTTGTTTAGTGATGGATTTAACTGAAAAATAACCTACGAACAGTTTTTACTGCCTGTTTCCACTAAGGGGTGTAAACAGCTAAAGAAGAAGATACAATCAGAAAACACCACAGATCCTTCAAATTGAGGAAACATTATAAAAATCTTCCATGTGTTTGTTTAATGCTGAAGCTTTATCTGTGCGTCAGCTGCAGACCTGATGACTGATGTTCAGCACTTATCTTTCATGGTCATAGCAAAAGAGTACAGAAGAATGAAAAATGTTTTTCTAACAGTCATAATCAAGGTTGAAAATTCTGACATTGTGCCAATTGTACAAATCGGTCAAAATGTAGAGGTTTATAACAGTTAGGCTTAAAATTAGGCATACAGCTGCCAGGCTTAATTTTAAAATCATCAAAAGATTAAAACTGACAAGAGGGCAGTCTTATCATTAAAGGTAAGGGAAAAAGGGAAACTATATCAGTTCATAAAATACTTAATAATAAATTGGAAATCTTATTTCTAGTAATAAACCAATCAAATCATATTTACAGAGCAGCGTTTTGCATGTTTTCACTGGTATTTGGTGAATTTATTTTGGTGATCAAGTCCACATATTGTCCTCACTCTAAACTTCTGGCTCCTTCTCAGCATCTCCATCAGAATCAGGTTTCCAAATGTTAATATTACTTCCTGTCAGACGACCACAGTGGCTAAATTAAAAGATTATACTAAACCTACATATGCCAGGGATATAAATTCCTTTGGGTTTAATGTGTTTAGATATGAACAGATGTTCAGCCTGGAGTCTGCAGAAGCTTCATGACTTCTTTGTCATATTAGGCTCCACAGCTTTGGATGCTGAAATCCTGTGGATTCCCTATAATCTAAAAAATCTGCACTCTGTAGAGTGTTTTGTTTCAGTCAATCTTTTTCATTAGAAAATGTTCTAACTGACATAAACTAGGAGATTTAATCTTAAAAATGACTTCCTCCCTTTGTCCAGAAGACTACGGTATTTTTATGTTTTCTTTGTGGTGTTACATAATTGAATCTTTTGTTTCCATAAAGCCAATTGAGATCAGTTTGTTTTTGATTATGCTTACAGTAAGTCAGCTTTTTATTAAAATTCTAAAACTGAACTTTTCTGCTTACAGGGCTTCCACAGTGCTCTGCGCCATCGCCAGCTCTTCCTGGGATTTCCCTTTTTGGACTTCCCAGGCCGCACTCTGCCTCCTTGGCGAGGAACAGTTGCTCATCCAGGGCGTCTTTCTGCAGCTGCAGCTTCTGCAGGCAGCCAGCTGTGGACTCCAGCTCTTTCTCCAGGGAGAAAATGGTGCGGTCTTTAGATTTGATTTCATCCACCTGTTGTGACAGAAAAGGAAATCATTGAGTGAAAGGAGTTTAATATGACATATGAATAATGTTGTTATTGAAAACATCATTGCTCAGCTGTTTTGAAACATGAGAATACAATGTAAATCAATGCAACACATCATGATACAAAATGCTTCAACAGTTTGTCCAAAGATAAGTAGGAATCCCATAAACCTGAAGAAGATCATTCAGGGAAACTGCAGGCTCAGATCTAGCTTACATAACTGGACTGGCTCACATGAACGGATGGAAACTGAATCACTTTTCTCATTTCTGGCTATTTACTAAATCACTGTCAGTGCATACCAGCCTGCGGATGTCCCTCTCACAGTCCCACTTGATTTTAGAGATTTGTTCCTGATGCTGCTGGTGCTCGACTCGCAGGTCTCCAGCCTTCATCTTGTCTGCCTGGATCATGTTGCTCAGAGCCTCGTCGGTCTGCTTCTTGGTGTTCTTCAGCTCGATTATCTCCTGCAGGAGCTTCACTCTCTCCTGGTCGAAGAAACGCCGTGCCTCCTCTCTGGCTTCCAGGGTCAGCGCTGTGCGCACCTGAAGAGGATTAAAACATCTTTTATTAAAAAAAGGATTGGATTTTTGTTCTGTAATGGCTGCCATTTTTTATTTCTTTTTATTTGACCTTTTTCTTGTTCAGTAGCTAAATTTTAAAATCCCCCTTCAAAGCACAATCTGAGCTTTTGGAGTTAAGCCGATCAAAAAACAAAGGCACTACAATAAATAGTTGACAGATTAAATAACTGTCTAACTTTCTATTACTGTAAAACCAAAACAGGTTTTCTTCCCAAAATGAAGATCTTTGTAACTTGATGTTTGGTCACATTATCCCATCACACAAAATACCCAAGTAGGTTTTTTGAATTCTCCTAAAACTTCTCAGTCCTGGCAGCAAAAGGTGAGATTTGCAAAATCAGACAAGTGAGGAAGATTGTTCTTCATTTCCAATAAAACAATCTTGTATAAAATAGTTTCACATCAAAGGAGCAAGCCGGAGTATGAGAATACAACACAGACACCTCGAGCAGTGAGATCACTATAGCAACACAGGGGTTGTTTGTGAGCATAAAGTTGCTAACATTGGAAAATATTTTGTCTTACTGTGATTTTTATTAATTTACCAACTTTACTAAATAGTTGGTAGACATACAGTTGCCATGTCGTATGTCTACCATACAACCTACCATACAGACTCAATTATTTCTCATAATTGAGAAATATGCTTTCTCAATTTGTTAAACGGAAAAACCAAGCATTACTTCCACATGTTCACACATTTAACTATTAGCGTTTCTGTGTCTGAGTCCTGTGACATTCACTGTCCTAGTTAAAACATGTAGCTGATACAAGTCTTAACAAGTAATAAAATGGCTCACTATGTGGAGAAAAGTAAGACTTGCACTGCATGGCTAATGTAAAGCATGCTTTAATGGAGACGCAGTCATATGAAATGTTCTGGCTGCAGAATTTTATTTTTGATTTATTACAATTTTTGTCACAAGTGGTCACTTAGGGAACTGTCCTCTTTAGGCCATAAAAAGTTCTCTTCATGTCCGGAGTGATAGCACTTCTCTTTCTCCCTCGACAAACCACAATATGTCTATGAAGCCTTTATTTATTATTCTTTCTTTCACATAAGAGCCACAAACCTGGGCACCATAAAGAAGGAAAACTTGAACAATGGTGGTATATAAACTCACTTTTTCTCCACTGCCGTCTCGAATGGCGTTCAGGGCGGTTTTGAGCCGTTGGTTCTCTTGGTCCTTGATCTTGGCATGCCGTGCCAACTCCTGCTCATGCTGCCGCGTCAGGTTTTCCCTGAGAGCCTGCAGCTCTTTCTGCTTGTCCTCGTGCCATTTGGCTCGCTGCTCCGTCAACATGGCAGTGTGGCGGTGCTGCTCCTGCTCTCGCACCCGCTTCACCTCTTGGACCTTGTCTCGTTCCAGTTTGCTTACCTGAAGCAGGAAAAGAGGAATTTATTGGACAATTTTTATATTTTCCTTTCCTTTAGAATTTGCTAAGTAAAACAGGTCACATTAAGGTGTAGAGCCTGGTGTATTTTTGACTGTACCTTGCATTTCTCTTGGTGCAGCTCTATCTGGATGTCAGTTAGTTTGGACCTGAGATCTTCATTGGCTGCTTGTAAGGCAGAAATCAGGGCTTCAGGCTTCTCGCCCTTCGTACGACCTTTCTTAGCCATCAGTAACAGTCTAGAGATCCGCTCCTGTTGAGACTCTAGAGAAACCTTCCAAGTTGTTCCTGAGATTTCCAGTTCCTCCTCCTCCTCATTCTCCTGTTAGACTTTAGGGCTGAGGGGACAAAGAGTAAGTCACTTAGTCTACTTTGATATTCTTGTGTCAAAATGGTCCAATGAATGTACAGACCTGAGACCAAATGGAAATGAGGATTAGTAATAAAAAAAACTGTTCTTTAAAGATGCTTTCAATTTAATCTGATATTGAGCTTTATTAAAAACACAAATCAAAGATTTCTGCAGAGATGGTCAGAGACGAGGCAGCCTAAAATACTCATCAAAAGGTGCAAAATACAGACTAAGAGAGACTTTAATACAAATCTTTGAAATCTTCCAGTCACTCCATGAATACACACGTTAGAGTTGGTCTATCAATCAACACTATAATCAAAGTTTATTGAAGTTTGTTGTGTTGCTATGACAACATGTGGGCAAGTTTAAGTAATGCTGCAATGTTGTTGATGGGAAGAACCTACATTCCTGACTGTCATCTGAGTGATACATTAGTCTTTGCAAACAAACCAAAAGTAAAAACTAATGACTGAGGTTTTCATCTGTCCTTTAAACTGCTTTAATTTGACAGCATATTTGATCACATTACTTGTTTGTGGGCTATGTTGTGCATTTAATGTTTGTATATTCAAAAAAAATTTCCATCCCTTATACTGAGTTGAATGATTTAAATTTTGACAATGTTTCAATTAACGCTCAATTAACATTTAAAAATTCAAGACCATTTATATCCTTGTAACCATGGTAACTTCACTCTGCCTTGGTTCTGGGGAGGCGTCCCACTGGACTTTATCTCTAATGACTGTCAGGAAATTCTCTCTTATTAGTTTTTCTGACAGAAACACACAGTATCTCGTCTGACCAGGAGGTTCTGTAGAACAGCTTGAATATCGGCATACAGGTTAACTCAGCAAAGAAAACAGACCACCGGAAACTAGGCATGGAGACCAGGACCAGGACCAGAACCAAGACTAGGACCAGGACCAAGACCTAGACCAGGACCAGGACCAAGACCAAGACCTGAACCTAAACCAGGACCAGGACCAAGACTAGGACCAGGACCAAGACCTAAACCAGGACCAAGACCAAGACCAGGACCAAGACCAAGACCTAAACCAGGACCAAGACCAGGACCAAGACCAAGACCTAGACCAGGACCAGGACCAGGACCAGGACCAGGACCAAGACCAAGACCAGGACCAAAATCAAGACCAGGACCAAGACCAAGACCTAGACCAGGACCAGGACCAAGACCAGGATCAAAACCAAAACAAAGACCAGGACCAGGACCCGAACCAGGACCAGAACCAGGACCAGAACCAGGACCAAGACCAGGACCAGGACCAGGACCAGGACCAGGACCAGGACCAAGACCAGGACTAGGACCAGGACCAGAACCTGGACCAGGACCAGAACCAGGACAAGAACCAGGACCAGAACCAAGACCAGCACCAGAACCAGGACCAGGACCAGGATGACTCCCTCACAGATCACCTCCATTCGATTTCTCAGCACAGAGTTTATAATAATGAATAATGAATATAATAATGAATGGCAGCGATACCAGGCAGAGTGAACACAACGGTTTTATACCAAGGATCAAAAACAGAGACAGTCTGGTTCCCCTGCAGCTGCAGGAAAACAACTTTCAACCTTCTGTGTGTGTGTAGGTGTGTGTGTGCGCGTGTGTGTCTGTATGTGTGTGTCAGTGTGTGTCTGTAACCCAAACAGGTTCTTTTGGTGAAAGTTCACAAGCACATAACATAACATGATCTGCAGATTTTAACTTATAGTATTTTACAACCACAATAGTCTTTATTCCTGCTTCAACTTTAATATTTGTCAGCTCATCCTAAACTAAATGTACAAAAATAGTTGTGGTTTTGAAACATAACATAGGAGAAGTTGAAAAAAAATAAAAGTCATATTCAGCCCAGACCTGATGATTACACCACAATCATGCAAAGCCAATGATAATTTACCATAACCACTAATGCTGTATTAACCTACATTTTACCCAATGAATTCAGTTTCTGCTCTGAGAACATGGCTGGATATAAATATGCCAGAAGCCACAGTCAATCTGATTATCGTCACAGTCAGTTTTCTGACTGCTGTGATCCATATGCTGGTTAGTAAAATGAACAAATTCATCCCACACAGGCGTAATCTGAGCAAACTGCATAATGTCGCCTCACTTTAACAGTTTCAGCTTTGGCCTTTTCTCAGATTTATCTTTATTTATTTTTTTAAATCATTTGTTTTTTGGCCCTTTTTGACAAAATGAAGGAAACAACTGGAATTGTTCACTGCTTAGTTTTCTCAGAGTTTGTGTGTATTTAGAGCCACTTTATTAAGGACAAATGTTGAATTGCTTTTTAACAGACAGAAACTAAATGAATCACATGGCAGATAGTCTGAGTAATTTTAGGCATTTGGTGAAGATCAAACCAAGTTTGGATTTTAAGTGTCAGGATTGTTGGTAACAGATGGGCTGGTCTGTCTGGTCTGAATATTTCACAACCTGCAGAGAGTTTCATCAACAACCATCTCAGGTTTGTAGAGCAAAGACTGAACCCAATCAAAATGGGCAGGATGGTTTTGATACAACGGAAAAGCGGCTGTGGCTCTGAAAAAACTTCATTACAACCAGAGCGTGAAGAGAGACATTTCTGATCAGACAACATGCTAAACATGAAGAAGATGATTTACCGCAGCAGCAGGCTGGCACAATGAGTCAACAACAGAAAACTGAGGAAAAAATCTACCAAAAACTTTGGACAATCTGAGGAGAAGATTCAAAAGCAGCTTATGGATCAACTTTTAATGGGAACTCAGCATTCAACAGCCTCTGCTTCTTTCTTTCAGACATTTTTTCTTGATATCCCATCACTTTTCATTGATCTATCTATCTCCTTATTGATCTTTGATTTGTCAACTCCAAAGATAACTACAGTATATAACCACCTCTAGTTTATCCATCTAAGACTGTCATCATAGATTCAGTTGGTCAAGATGTTCTATGAACCTAAACTCGTGATGTTTGGGCTGTTTCTTGACGTTAACAGAAGAGCACTGGACCAAAAATAATCATCTTTAACTAGAAGATTAGCATTTTGAACAGAAACAGTCAAAGGACCAGATTCTGTGTAATTTTGAGTTCTGTAGGATCTTCCCTTCCCCCCACATCCACCCAACATCCTCCTAAAATACACAAATCCACATGTGATCATAACAGGGTCGGACCTAAATTCAAATATTACACATTGGTCTTATGATCATTACATAACTAACTGTAAATGGCTCATTGTAAAAAAAAAATTATTAAAAAGATGGACCAAATTTGATTGGAATGAGAGGAAATACTAAATATCACAAGGTGATATTTTCTCAATTTGTCATGAAACAACCAGAGATTTTAATGTTTCTTGTGAGACATTGATTGTGACAAATCAACAATAACTAGATGGATGTGAATTAGATGAAAAATTTTACAATTTCACCTTTTTTCACATATAGAAATCAGAAAAGTGCAGCATGCAGATGAATCCATTGTTTTTACTCTGTCACCCCTAAAAATATAATTACATATAGACTATTAGTGTACAGTTTTATCTTAATATTCACACAGCTGGTCAGTGAAGACCTCAGATTCCCTTGAGAGAACAAACAATGAGGTTAAAATCAAGAACCAGAGTCCAGGCAGGCCAGTGAATCCATCAAAACTTAATCCATCGCCTAAAATTATAAAGATTGCAGCACAACTCCAAACCTGCCAAGAGCTGACCTGGCCTTCTGCCTAAACCGACGGCCAGGCAAGGAGCAAATGAATCAGAGACGTTTCAAACAGACTTGATATCTCTGAAGAAGCTGAACAGATATATTGGCAAACCTAAACTATCCAATTATTATTTGTGAACTCGAGAGAGTTGCCAAAATATTCACTGCCACAAACCATTTAAAGCTACTAAGTACTGTCTTGATCAAGGATTTTAAATCTAGATCCATCCATCCATCCATTTTCTGCTGCTTATCCGGGGTCGGGTTGTGGGGGCAGCAGCTTCAGAAAGGAGGCCCAGACTTCCCCCTCCAGCCACGTCTTCCAGCTCCTCCAGGAACCCCAAAGTGTTCCCAGACCAGCAGAGAGACATCGTCCCTCCAGCGTGTCCTGGGTCTTCCCCTAGGTCTCCTCCTGGTGGGACGTGCCCTAACCTAGATCTATTTGGTAATTTGTGGCAGAGGTTGAAAGCCTACTGAGTCAGGGGTGAACATGAACACCACCGTCTTCACCCAACTCTCACTGTGACCTGTTCATGATCCCGGTCCAACCTGCAGACTGACCACAGGAACAGACTTTCCCTGACTGTGATTCATGTAGAGCCTCCCAGGTTCACTTCACCCTGAGGATCAAGGAAGCAGTTATACAAATTACACTGGATAGTAAAACAATAGAACAAATAGATAATATGTTAGATTTTCTGTTGTATTTTTACAAGCTGTTCTTTCAGTTACTTTGTTCACATCACTATATTGTCCAGAAAGCCTAAGAAAAAAAAATACGAAGAACACTTGAATAGTGAATGAGAACATCGACAGATCGTTGTCTTTAATGAGAGGATAAGAGAGGATAAGTGAGCAATGCCACAGAAGTAACAAAGTCAGTTCTGGAATAACAGTCTGTGGCTCAGGAGGCTCATTAGATTCAGGGACAAGAGAGGACAGACGGTTCTGACCCACATCTTTCTCTCTGGGCTCTGACTGTGAAGAACATGTGATGCTCTGAAGCCGAATATCAGCATCAATCTGTGCATATGAAATAATGCAGCATGAAGCCCACTGACACCATGACCCACTTCTGACTACACACACCAAAGTTAGTGTTGGAGCAGGATTATCAATACAGAATGAGTAACGGGTCAGTCACAGAGCAATGACTGAGTAACGGGTCAGTCACAGAGCAATGAATGAGTAACAGGTCAGTCACAGAGCAATGACTGAGTAACGGGTCAGTCACAGAGCAATGACTGAGTAACGGGTCAGTCACAGAGCAATGAATGAGTAACGGGTCAGTC
>CAEGAF010167604.1:0-17451 GCA_903067075.1 Micropoecilia bifurca | reverse complement strand
CCTGCCACAGGCCATCACTTTATATAACAATAGTTAGTCACCATTACACAGATTGTTCACATAGCACTATTGTACATATTGTATAGATTATTAATATACTGATTATTATTTATTATTAATGTTCAAAACCTTACATCTTACATTCTACATTTTTATAGTATTTTATATTTTATTTTATTTTTATTGGTAGCTTCATCTCTGTGTTTGTGTATGCTGCTACTGCACAGTAATTTCCTGGCTGGGATGAATAAAGTACTTCTATTCTATTCTATTCTATTCTATTCTTGCATATGACTGTTTTGCCCAAAAATGCATTCTCAGGTAAGATTCCATAAAACTCCATCAATATGAGTTAACGTATCAACACCATAGGAAGCCATGACATTATCATTTATGTTGTGTGAAATTATTTAGCTACAGTAAATTTAAAGGTTCTGGTCGAGCTGAACTGTATAAATCACTTCTAATTTTTGCAGCTGCATGATGAAAATGATGTCATTTTGATCTCAGCCTCATGTGCTCCAGCCCTTCCTGTCACAAAGTTCATAGAATAATATTTTCTTTTTTTCTTTTCTATTTTCTGGCATCCCGCTTCAATTATATTTAGGTAACAATCTATAAAATGTTTAAAATATTTGCTTTGAAGCTGTAAAATGCACTCTTGTTGTTACACAGCGGCATGTTCTCCTCCAGTCTCCAAATCCAGCACAGTCATCAATAGAAGTCATTGTTTTTAAAATGTACAGAATACGGTGCCTGCGCTTGCAACCAAACTGGCAGAAAAGGCAGTGAAAGGTTATATAACTAGTAATTTCAGAAAAAGCAACAAATATAAACTTGCTGTTTTGCCTTGGAGTCATAATTGCCTTCAGCAGATCAAATGCATTCACATTCAGTCACCTTCAGAGTAACTATATATTCAACCTGCAGTTTCTTTAATCTCTGTCTCTTCTGTGAAGATATCCAAACTTTTTTTAGAGAACATTAGTAAACAAACAGCAGCAGGAAGAATAAGGAACACAGCAATCAATCAAGTTTGTTTGCGTAGCACATTTTAGCAACAAGGGTTTATATTATAAAAACAGAAAAATAAAAAGTCATACATGCTAAATCAATTTCAAATATGTTTGTCAGCGTTGTATTAATTACGGTTTGAAAGCAACTCCAAACAGGTGGATCTTCAGCCTCGGTTTAAATAAACTTTGTGTTTCGACTGTTTTGCAGTTTTCTGGAAGTTTGTTCCAGATTTGTGGTGCATAGAACCTGAATGCTGAATGCAGCACACACAGATCAGAAATAAACATTTGAACACCTAAAATAAGACTTCAAGAGTTGGATTATCAAACAGCATTGTAAGATCTGGCACTATTGGAAAGTCAAGTGATCCACAGCCCACAGTGAAGAATCAATTAGTCTTGCACTGAACAATTCTGGAGTCTTGGGAAGAACGACAAGAAAAAAAGTAAGAAAGTTTGCAGTTTTCCACAAGCCTTGTAGGGGACACAGCAAATGAGAAGGTGTTTTGCCACATGTAGTGCTTGGCCTTAGTGCAACGCGCCATGTTGCAGAACTCTAACACCGCATATCATGCTGAACACGCCATGCCCACTGTGAAACATTGTGGGTCATGCTGTGGGGAAGCTTTTTCACCAGCAGGAACAGGAAAGCTGGTCAGATGTGGTGGAAAAGACGAATCAAGGTACATACAAATCAATCCTAGAAGAAAACTTCTTAGAGGCAGCAGAGCTTTGAGGGCAGAGGGTCCACCTCCATCTGGACACTGACCCTAAACACATAGTCAGAAGTGTAATGAAACCACAGTCTGGTCAGAGTCTGGACATGCTTGAAGAAAGATACCCTCAAAAAACGATTCTGTGTATTTAGACAAGAGTGCAAAGTATTAAATCATAAAGACTGAATACTAATGCACATTTTTATTTCTGCAAATTATACAATGATGCACATTTTTCCTTCTACTTCACAGTTATTTGATCATTAAAAAACTTTGTTTTTTAATGATCAAATAAAATACCTTGAAATGTGTGGTTGTAATGTGATGCCATGTGGGGAAAGGCAAGTGTGATGAACGCTTTTGAAAATACCAGTTTATGAAACAAAAACAGTAATTACAGAAAAAATCAAATTTGTACTTTTGTTCTATGAACCTTCTCTCTAGTTTGACATTTTGGTATATTTTTTCAGGTCAGTTTAAGCTAGCAGTGAAATTGTAGTGATGAATGAAATCAAAAGATTAAAAGGTTGTAAACCATTATAATTGTTAAATGAAAGGTTTACTCCATAACTGTTTTGGTGCTACATGATCCATCACATTTCCACTTTTTTCATGTAATCTAGAAGGACACACATCTTTTCCGGAAGGCCATTTTACTTATGATAACACTTGGAATATCTTTTGCAGTCAGCACTCGAGTGATAGGGAACACTCTGAAGACGTTACCATCAATCATCGATCAAAGGGCCATTGAAGTATTTTAGAATCCTTACTTAGCTCATTTTGCATGTAGTAGAAAACCAAAACTCCGTTATAACTCCTATATAAACTTCTATATGTGCTGTGATAACTTAGATGTATACATAAGTTTAGTTTAATGAAGTTTAATAAACCACTCACTGGAGTTAATCAAATCAGAAACAAATGTCAGCTTAACTTAATTCTGGAGATGAAAATGTTTTTGTTGTTTTGTTTAACTGAAATATATTTTTAGAAAGGCCTTCCTCTTTTATTTTTATAACTGATGCTTGATTCTACTCTGTGTGCCTTTCTTTACCATGAAGTCCCTGTTACACATACGGTTTATTTTATTTGTGGAAATTATTAGGGGGAAAAAAACATAAAATACATAAACTGACTACCTTTTTCTACTGTTGAGTGCCCCTTTTTCGCAAGTTGAATTTTAATAAGTTTTGTGGGAGTCGTTAAAGCATTTGCACCACAGCAGCAATGCTGAACAGTAACATAACTATGAAAAATCATTCGAAGGCGGAGGCCAAACTATAAATGCTGAAACTCTAACCAGTGGGGAAACACTTCTCTCTCAACTTGAAATGTACACCTCTGCATGTTGTGGTGGTCTCTAGTGGTTGTTTATGAAATGAACATAAAATTGGGACCGAACAATTTAACTGCAATATCATTTAGAGAAAAACAACAAGCAGGAGAACAGTTTTTTTTTTTTGTTTTGTTTTGGGTTTTTTTTACCTGAAATAAGTGTAAGCATGAAGAATTGATGCAAAAATCACAAATTTTGAATCTCTGGAGATGAGGCAAGACAGACGATAAAACAAAGGTGTTTTCATAAAGGTGACCCCAGATGACGAGTTTCCTGATGCATATCAACACTCTCCTCTCGCGCCCGAGCCAACGGGGAGCCTGGAGTGCCTGCAAATGAACGATCTGTCAGGAGGCTGTTTATATCGCCTCTCCCACTCCTTTATTTAACACTCGCGCATTAAAAGGGAAGAGCTTTTTAATTAGCTGTGGACTCTCCTATTTTAATCAACTCACAAGCGGAGTCCTGCTGTGGCGGCCCTGACAGGCGAAGAGTGGTGATGTTCTGACTATCTCCTCAACCTCCAAAATACGCGAGTGAGGATTTCGGCAGCCTTCAGTTTGTAGACTAAAACAATGTTGATTTCCAACTGCTTAGGTA
Source organism: Micropoecilia bifurca (assembly GCA_903067075.1). NCBI lineage: Eukaryota > Metazoa > Chordata > Actinopteri > Cyprinodontiformes > Poeciliidae > Micropoecilia > Micropoecilia bifurca. The sequence goes on along the minus strand of CAEGAF010167604.1, from coordinate 13,780 downwards.
ATCATGAGTATGCTTGTTTTGTTTATAGCGTTTGCAGAAGGGCAAACGCTATAAATTGTGTATGAAATTTTGGTGTCATGATTACAGTGGTCTGATGTATCAAAAAATGTGCAAAATTGTATTCTTAAAGCTAAGTTAAGTCTGAAAAATCACATAATATTTTCTCACAGATTAAGATTAGCATCAAGTAGTAGTAGTAGTGGAAGCAGGTACATGATACAAAAGTATAATTTTAGTTTTTGCTGTATTCAGACACATTAACTCCCACTTAAAATGTCCACTGTACTATAATATGTCTGATTTGAAACAAATATTTGTTTAAAAAAGATATATGTTGAGAATAAGATCCAGTGTCTTAATTAGATTGCAAAGATACATAAAGAAGACATTTAATAAAGCTTAAACCATTTTTTTTTAAATGCGGTGTAAACCTTTTATAGAGCTAACAGTTGGGTTTCCACTACTAGCATTTTTAGTCTTGGAAAATATTTGCAAGGAGATAAAAAAGTTCTCCATTCTGAATGCACAAATATTTGATTTTATCTGCAGGGAGTCACCTTGAGTACCCTCAGAACAGAACAAGTAAACGACAAAGATTGTAACAGGGCACATAAACTCTGGTGCAAAAATAATTTCTTTACGATGACCGACCGCTTTGACGTCGTCGAGGCCGGTTTCCATGCTCGCCTCAGTACTGAGAGTTCCCTTTTCAAGGTGTTAAATACCATCCACGTGAACACCGACTGGAAGAGCCACAGTGTTGGTTCTGTTGGGTCTCAGTGCCGCATTTGACACTGTTGACTATGGCTTTATTAAAACGGCTGAAGATCTGAATAGGAATCTGACACCTGAAGGGTTCCAGTCTCGCCTGAAGAACAGGGAATTTTTGGAAAGTAGAGAACATCAGCCCAGTTCTGAAGTCCTCTCACTGCCTTCCTATGGCTCAGGAAATAAACTTTAAAATGCTTTTGTTAGTTTATAAACAACTGAATGGCTTAACACCAAAATACATTAAAGGTCCATTGTCTTTAACTTGGAGATCTGAAAGGACTCAGGTCTCCTAGTTTAAATCAGATCTGCTGAAGAAGCAACACCCAGTTCTATGCACCGCAAATGTGGAACACACTTCCAAAAAACTGCATATGTTATTAATACATTTCATGTATTTTTTTTAAATGTTTTATTGGCTGTAGTGGCCTTTATTTGATAGTTAATTGACAGGAAGGTGGGTATTGAGAGATGGGGAAGACATGCAGCAAGGGTCACCAGGATGGGAATCGAACCAGAAATGGCCACATCAGGGACTAGGGCCTCAATATGTGAGTTGTGCTTAACCCCTGTGCCACAACAATCATTGATGATTGTGATGATGGCGTTTTACAAAATGCAACGTTTGTTTCGCACAATTAATGACTAATGTTTTCTTCATGGGAAGCACTGAACTTCCCTGTTCCTGAAATGTGCTACACAAATAAACCTGAACAAACTTTATGAAACGTGTGTAGGATTTGAATAAAATCCATCCTGCAAAAAACTACAGGATGGAAAGATGGAAACACAAATGTTTTTGCATATGCAGTGTTAGGTTGATTTCATGCTTTTTTTGACTACATAGAAACTCTGCATGTGTTTATTGTAGTCATTCTGCAAAAATGTACATATTTCAATCAACTTGGCACATAAACAATCAAAAAAAAATCCACATTCATTAACGTCGGTCACATCTCCTGTCCTTCAGCGCGACTCCTGACTTCTGCTGTGTCTTTCATCAGTGGAGCAGCTTTAAGGTCCGAATCAAAAAAACACGAACAGACACAGTAAAAGTCACAGGAGCTTCTCTTTTCAGTCATTTGATGTAGTTGCCATGCAGTCAGTGGGACACTTTGGATTTTATTCAGCTTTTATTTAGATGACAGGACTGAACAGATTGCACTAGCCTCACACACACAAAAGATGAATCAGAGATGAAAACAAAAACAACTCAAAAAAATTCAAAGAAGACATTTGCCAAATAATGTAATGCAATTAAAATGGAGAGAGCTGTCGAGACCACTCCCTCCAGCCACCAGTGACTTTTTGATCTTTTATTACACGTTGGAGAGTAGCCCACTGTTCGACTATGATGTGCAATCTGCTCGCCTCTCATATTGTCATGCAAATACATTAGCTCAGGAGATGGCTTCCTCCACAGTGCTCTCCGTGGACAACACTCATTAAACTAATTACACATTGAACCTAAACTGAGAGGAGCGTAATGGGCTATGTGATATTCACGAGAAACTTATGCCGCTGGGAACATGCCAGCGCAAATTTATGACACCACCATTCCACACCTGCTTGAAACTCACACCCAGAGAAAGCATGATGGGTCTTTTAAAACTACTTGAGTAATTGGTCATGCGGTTGTAAAAAGCGATAGCAGGGAAAACAGGATGCAATTCTGAATTTAAAAGTTTTTTGGGTTTTTTTTTTCCTCTGTTTGAGCCGAAACAAAATTCACTTTGTCGTCACGATAACTTTATAAGACTGGGATCAGATGATGTTTAATGATAACTGTGTTTCAGAGGTTGCAGGTCAGAGGGACCCCGAATCGTTTCACGTTTCAAACATAGGTGGTCTGCTGTTTTCTTCATTTCCTACTTCCACTTCTTTTCATTTACAAATAATGCAGAAAACCTTTTCACATCTAATTCATAGAACAGATGTGTAAAGGAAAGGATGAGCCAATTCTAAAAACAACAAAAAAGACACTGCCGCACACTGTGAAACTACAACGTTTAACACACAATGTTTTGTTCATCAGACAAATACCCTTCAAAGATTACAAATTTCTATAAATTGAAACAGTTTGCCAGTGTAATACCTGTAAGTTTGATTGCAATTGCATTTAATTAGTATGAAAGGCCATGGCAACAAAAACAGATTTCAGCAAAATATCTGAATTGAGCAACAAAGCAGAATGCTTGATTGGTTTCTTTGTGACTTTCAGTCAGTCCAGTCGGTTTTTTTTGTTGTTGTTGTTTGTTTAATGACATTAGTGGTCTTTTTTTTTTTTTAATAGCTTGACAAGAAAAAACAACACAGTTTTGGTCAATAAAATAAACTCTGATCGACATCTGTAATTTAAGCACATAAATAAAAAATAATAAAAAGTGACCACTTTAAAACTGGAACTGGTAAATGTCCCTAAAGACCAACCACATGGTCACCTGAAAATTTCATTGGAACTTTGGAAACAAGGAGAAAAACATCACATCTACCACAATGGGATGTGCAAAATGTGACTTTTGCATGAAGGGCTTACTCTCAAAATTACTCAATAGGAGTTTTATGTATTTGGTTTAAATGTGTTTTTGTTTCTCTCTTTTTTTTTGCATATTTCACATTAAAAGCAAAAATAAAAGCTTTTTCTTCAATCTAATAGTGCAAAAGAAAGACAGGCTTTTGAGCAGACATACAGGAAAATAAATTCTGGTGTATTTTGCCTCAATCTACCCGACAAAACTTTATGAAGCGCGAAGTTGCTCCACCATGAAGCAAACAAGCCTGTAGGTTTGAAGAGGGTGCGATTAGGGAGATGCCCTCTTCGCAAGTGAGTTACCACATGGAGTTTCTTATTACAGTTACAAGTATCATGAGAGTCATCCTTCTCATCCTATAAAAGTTTCTCTCTCGTTTTTTGGTGTCGTTCTTACACAGGAATTGGTGAATCAAATGCTTTCAATGAAAAAAAAAAACAAAAAACAGAATTAAAGACTTACCTGAACAAAAATCTCAATCTTGCATCACTGCCTTCCCCTGCAAAAGGCCATGTCTCCTTTGGGGGAAAGAGTAGATGAAATGGCTTCAGTGGGAGTAAACGCATTTAAGCTGTTTGGTGCAATGAAAATGGAAAATATTCAAACAGTTGTGTTTTGAATTGGTCTCACAGTCACAGCTTGAGAATTTCTTCAAACATCCCAGTTGAGGCCTGTATTCTATGCTAAAAATCACCAATGAAAACACAAATGTTTCATGTTGTTTCACCAAATACCCCTGAATTTGCATGGACTCCCATTTAAGTTATATGGTTTAAATGGGACTTCATGCAGGGCAGGGAAGTTGCCAATCAGCGAAACACTGAAGCGTTTGTATCCATTTAGTCATCACAGGCCCGACGCAAACAAAGCAAACTTTACTTATTACACATACGTAATTGTGGCTTAGTGTATGCTCCTGTCTGTAATTTGAGCGTTAACCAACAAAAACACTGTGCAAAACAGATAAAAATTAAATAAGACCAAATGTTTTGTGGATTCCCCTCCAAACTTTTCTCTTCTGGAACAGGAAATTCTTGATGACTACAACTTTTTTGCGACCCTGTTTTTCACTACCTCCACCATTACCATTGCCGTGTGGGCATGTGTGCATAATCGCAGCTCAAAAAAAAAAAGGAAAGCATTTAATTCTCTTCGCTCTCCATGCAGCCGTCTAATAGGCATGAAAGAATTAATACGTTGCTGTTTTTATACTTTCCTAATAAATTTGCGCTGCTATGTTTATTACATCCCACACTGAGTCAAGGGTATCACTTTTCATTGGGAAGGACTATTTGTTCAAATGTTTTATTTCAGTGCAACTCTCTGGCTTTACTTGTGAGCCTTCCCGCTTGCTTTCGTTCCTCTTTTTTCCTTTTTTTTTTTTTTACTTCCTCTACCCCCTCCTCACTGCACTAAACACATCCAGACAGGCTGTGATGGTGTGCGCTGGAAGTTTTCCATGCATCATAATTGTTTCGCTAATTTACTATGCTAATTGAGTAATTAATTCGGGAACAGGAGATTAGAAGGGGGCAAAAATACAGAAATAAATAAACAAGTAAAGCGTTGAACGTTACCGGCGGGGCTACCATTTTCCTCTGACATTAGGGATGCAGACTGACTTGAACGCTCAAGCATGTTTGTTTCCTTTGCCCAAGGCTAGCTGGTGGATGTGCTTGGCAGGCAGGCACGGTGTTAGCATCCCAAACTTCTCTCTGTGGGACTTCACAACCTCTAGGAAGAAATTGCTTGCTGCATCACCTCATTTCAGCTCCAGTGGAGTGGTCAGACTTAATGGTTACCAACATGTACACATTGAGTGATTTTTATGTTGAGAGAGAAATTCTACTAAATAGAAAACTGTGCGTGGCAGCATCAGGCACTGGCATGACTTTACTCATGAGGAAACATGATTGCTATTCATAAAAAAGTTCTACATTAAAAGAGCTTTGAGCTACACTTGCTGAAATCACCTGAAAAGCCATCAGGGATTTCTAATTTGTAGAGATCCCTAATTCATTAAATGTTTAGCAGATTGATCAATTGCGTGTAAAGTAGAAGCCATTATATTTTCAAAACCGCTATGTCTATACGGTTCCAATTTCCCTGTATCCATGAAGCAAGGTTTTAAGGTTCTTGTGCAATTGAGAGAGGAAACCACAAGATGGCACCCAAACAGTTTACAAATTTCAACCTTTCAGTCCATGATGAAAAGTCTGTTTTGATGTCTCTTCATTTTGTCCGTTGTAACATCTTCATTATGGAACAAATCCTTTTTTCCATGACTCTTATGTTTTATATGGGACATTTACTGATGTCTTGATGTGTGTTTCATTTAGAAATGCCCACATTTTAATATACTTTTAAACCCTTTCTCCTCAATGAAGGTAAGCTGTGAAAAGCCCAGAACTAAGGAAGCTGGCTGCTCAAAGGAAATGATGTCTGAAAATGTTTGAAACAGTTGCTTAAAAAAGTTGTGCAGGTCACTAAGTTCAGAGCTTTAACAGGCAGTAAGAAACCACATGTACCCAGGATATGAAATAAATTGTGGATTTTTTTTGTACTAAGCCACTCCTGATCTTATTAGTTTGAAATAAACTTGTATGTAATGTAGTCCCAGGACCAATTTCCTTTGGTTGTTTGCCCTACGACTTGCAATTTTATAAAGTGAGTCTGGAGGAAGAGTGAGGAGGCGCACTATCCAAGTTGAGGTCTGGTATCAAACGACTTTGGGAGCCGTGTCCTCTGCTGGTGTTGGTCCGCTGCATTTTCTCAGGTCCAAAGTCAGTACAAACCCATCCATCAAGGACATTTGGAGGGCTTCTGCTGACAAGTTTCATGGTGTTCTTGATATTTTTTTTTTTTCCAATAAAACCTGGTACAAATATCACATATAAGAATACTACATTTCTGGGCTTAGTTAGCCAACAAACTGGGCCTAAGACCTACAGAATCTGCCATTGGCTGATTGCTCCCATTCCACACTGTACTGACATTGTAATTGATACAAAAAGAGTTCCAGCAAAGTTCTGAACTCGTAATGTACGTGCACTATGTGGACATCTGTTTATAAAACTGACCTTTCTTGGTAACACTTTATTTAAAGGGGGATGAATACGACTGACATGACACTTTAATAAACATGATATAACACATGTCATGAACATGAATAAGCCTTCATGAATATTTATGACTGTTGTCATAAAGCGTCTTTTGGTAAATTATGACACTTTTAATACAAAGTTGATATTTTTAAAAGTCTTTGTTATGACAACTTGACATTAACCAAGAGATCATTACTGTTTAAACTTTACCATTAATAACACAAAGTTACCTAATTTTTAAAGTGCAATCAGTAATACCTTTACAACAAATTTATATCAGTAATGATTTCTTGGTTAATGTCAAGTTGTCATAACAAAGACATTTTCAATAATGTCAACTTTGTATTAAAAGTGTCATAATTTACCGAATGACGCTTTATGACAACATTCATAAATATTCATGAAGGCTTATTCATGTAATGACAGGTGTTATGTCAGTCTTATTCACCCCCCTTCAAATAAAGTGTTACCCATTTCTTTATCAAACTTCTAGATTTAAAGCCAAAATAATCTAAACAGAAATTAACTTATCACTCTGTGTGGAATGAATTTGTATAACATATGAGTTTTCCTTTTTGAAATTACTGAAATAAATGTACTTTATCACAACATTAAACATTTTAATGTTATGACAATAACATATCTTAATTCTATAAGTTTTTAGCTAAAATTCTTATTTTGTTTATGTCAAAAACTCCTGTTCTTTCCAAAGTGTGCCGTCTGTTGGAGCCACAAAATCTCCCTCATAAAACTAGATCGCTTACGGAGAGTGTGGAAAATTACAAGTCTTATCTCTGGAAACGAACACAATGGAGCAGCAACTGTGACTGGAAGTGATCATGTGGCCCACTGCTTATGCGTCCAGCAGCACAGAAGCTGCTATATTAGATTGGTAAATATTGATATCTACATTCTAGCACATATTACCACATAATAAGTAATATTTTCTTAATATCAAGCTTTTATATCTTAGTGAGATAATTAAGTACAAAAACACTTAAAATAAGAAAAATATTCTAACATAAACCCCTCTTGGTGAGAAAAATGATCTTGTCAGAAAGAAAACAAGAAAAATCTCCTTAATTTAAGAAATTTAATCTTACCAAGATTTCAGTTTTTGCAGTGTACTGCTTCCTGTGTCATGAGTGTTTGTGTTGAAGAGAACGTGCAGTCTGTTGACATCAGTGTGATAGTTGAGCACATTTAACAAATTGATGATGATGCTTTTATTGCTCTGTAAGTCAGTCTGGTATTCAGGTTTGATGGAAGCTATCATTCCACTCCTTGGTGTATATTTTACATTTTAAAAAGCGCATTCTATTTAATTTTTCAAAACATAATGATAAATAGTCATCTGTTGAGATATTATAAGGGTTTAGCTTAAAAGGTCAAAAGTTATTTCACATAATAAAGAGGACCATGAGCTAGTATTGACTGGAAGCAGCCTGTGAATTAACAAAGATCAGGAACTGGAGTCAGAGCTCTCCAGTTTCTTTTATCCTGAGCCTTCCTGATTTTTCTTTCCTCCTTTATTTCCTTCCTTAGAGTTACTATCAGTCTATAGCACACCTTGTAAAACTATTATATCACGTCTCCTACAGTTATTAATTCATAATCACAAATATCAAATTATTTTATTGTGATTCTATGTGATTTTTTTATCAAAAGATGCATTATAAGCATTTGTATTCAGCCCTCCTAAGTCAATATTTGTAGAATTACATTTTGCTGTCACAGCTGCAAATCTCTACCAACTACGGTCACAAGGAAACTCAAAACTGTTTTTGTAGATATTTTTCGTCTTTTGTAAAATACCTCAAGCATAGCCAAAAAGTCTCTGTGAACAGCAATTTTAAAGTCTTGCCAGATATTTTGAGTTGGATTTTAACCAAAAAAATACTGTTACATATAAGGTTTGTGCTGTAGATATTAATGCACATTGTGTACATAATATTATTAAAACAGGCAAGCATTTGTAGAGGAGTGTCTCAGGTGTACACAGATTTCAGCTGTCCAGAGGCAGTTGTGTCTTCTGTATATCCAAAAACAACAAAAAAACACTTTTAATTATTATCCAGTTAGACAGATTTTAGTCTAAGCATATAGTTCTTCCTAAAAAAAAAAAAAACAAAACAACAAGCCTCAAGCTGAACCCATTTTTGACAAGTAAACACCGTGAAATTTATGTAAAGCACAGAAAAGGCAAGTCCAACCCTCCTAAAAGCCTTTTGTACAAATTGCACAACCTGCTTAACAAACAGAAATGCCTTCAACAGACAACTTGGACTTTGTAAACTTTAGAGCCTGATTTCTCTTGATGGGAAACATATGTGACTAAATGTATGTGTAGTTGGAGACAACAATAGGAAGATGTCTCTTAGAATGTGACTGGAGCTCAGTCAGTAAGGGCTTCCTCAAAAACAATCTGCCCCGACGTGGTGAGCTTACAAAATGCACAACAGATGTACATTAATGGAGATGACTCATAAAAAGAAGAACACCGTGTTCAGCCAAAAAATGCAAAGAACCAAATTATCCTCCTGCAGTGGAAACTGCGGCCATGTTAAGAAGTAGCACTGTGCATGTTTGGAGCTGTGGGTGCCTTGGAGCGCAGTAGTTTCCCAAAAGATATCCAACACAAAACAGCGAAGCATAAAAGAAATTGCTAGTTGTGGGGGGGAAAAATCGGAAAAACCTGGCCTCTTAAATGATGATGTTAAGCAATTTTGAAACCAGACCTTTGAAAAAGTAAAAAAAAAAAAGACAGATTGGCTCCAGCTGCCAAAGAAAAATCAAAAGCACGCCAAAGAAAAACATAGTTGGCTTCCAGTTCTTCTCAGAGTGAGACTAATGAATTGAATAAGAAGTAAATCATTATATCAAACATAGTACAACATGTAAAACAGGCTCATTCTGCTGAAACGCTTGGGAGTTTGATCAATTCTCTCAGACTGAGTTGCCTGCGCAAAGCCAACGCAAAATAAAAATTATTGGTGAAATTATCGTTGACCTTACTTTACTTTCCTCTATGGGTTGAAAACATCAAATCAACGTTGTTAGCATTTATGAGCTCTTTTAAATGTAATTAAACAGGCAATAGAAACAAAAGGGTAATGAGCAAGGGGCTGTTGTGACGAAGGCTGTCGGCCGCAGATATTCAGAAAACGTGAGCCGTTGCGCATGAAACCAAGGATGGCAGGGGAGGGGAGGATGGTGTGTGTTCAATAATCGGAGCAGATGCACTTGGGAATTGATGTACAACAGTGTCGCATGTCCAAATCTATATGGCCCTTTTAATCCAATGAAAAATGAGAAGTGTGCAGTAACTTTGTTAGCAGTGTGTAATGCAGCCTGGGGAAATGGAACACGGGGCAGATTTGCAGGCCTCCTCCACGTTCGGCGTAAGGGCTAACCCGATTTGTGGTGTGCCAGCTATGAGACCACTATCTGCCTGTATCTGCCGAAGCCCATCAGGAGTGATTAAATAAACATGATGGACAATTTTCTGAGGACCTACTAACTGTGACATCTGGTTAGCATATGCTCAGATATACGCGTTCATTTGATCATATTTGCGCTTCAAAATGAATGGATCACAGAGCTCATCCTCTAAATATCATACATACATCATGTTTACAAACAAAATGATCCCAAGTGAGACAATATAAAACATAGCAGAGACTGGAAATAATGGAAATAAAATGCCTGTTTTCCATTAAGTGTGATGAAAAAGCCACATTAGTCGTCTGCAGCTCGACTTGGGTAAATAACTGAAGGCTCATGTGAATAAGCAGCGTCATCAATCAGTGTTACTGCCATTGAAAGACGGGGATTTTTAAATTACATGAATGATTCAGAGTTAGACTAAGGAAAAGTCAAGAAGCTAGACAGGTTTAAGTCCCCTGTCCAAGATTGATGACCATATATTCCATGGTTATTAACTTCGTATCCAAAAACAAAATGACGCATGTTACTTTGGTAACACTTTGTATTGCATGAAAGAAATAAAACCCAACAGCTGGCTTCAGTAAATTAAAGTTTCCCAATCTCCTTTGCAGTTTAGTCTTTTGTCTGAACTCCAACATAACATTAGGGCAAATCTGAGAAAGAAAATAAAGAGAGATTTGTTTTTTCTTTTACATTGAACCAAAAATGCTGAAATGTTAAGGTCAAAGTCATAGTGCTGAGAAAAGAATACAGTGAAACATACATAACTTGTTATATTTATGTATCTCTGTCAAAGCTGTGGTCTAATGACCACAAAGAATTGATCTAAATTAGCAAAAAAAGAAAAACACAGAACAAAGTTCCTCTACTCTCACTTATTGTCAAAAAAAATTAGATAGACGTCCATTAAGCTACCAAAGTAAACAGTCATGCTACATGCTATTCTAACTCAGCATGTAGCTAGTGTAGTGTAGATACTTTATAGTTACTGGTTTACTTTTACTTCAATAACATCAAGTAAAGAGTGATGCTACCTGATGGTCATGAAGGCCAACTCTCAAGTCTTGAGTTTAAGCCAAGTCAAATGAAATATTTTTTTTTCATGGCAAGTTGCAGAGTTTAGTCACTTTGTCTGGTTGAAGATTTATAGACTTTTACCTTTTGATGAATAATATATATGAGGGTATTTGTCCTATATTATAGATAATCCTTCATTACAGAGATACGTATTTGGTCTTCTTCTTAAGTAAGATAAATATATGATTTAAACTCGTGTAGTTTGAGTACTGGCACTATCGCTATGAATTATCGCTTCTAGTTTAGCAAACCATTTCTTCACACTCTGAACGCACGTTCAAATATGTGTGTCTGAATAGGGGATACAATAAGAATGCGTGCAATGTCTTAGTGTGGATGTTGTCCAAAAAAAGCCCCGTGTCCATTTGTCCAGTTACTCCCATCTTCATGCATCTGACCACTCCACTGTGATTAATTAGGAAAATTTGGTTGAACTGGTCCATCGGCAGCCTCAGGGAGAGGATGAAAATATTTACAGAGCTCCCATGAAGGGATTTCATTAGTAGTTGTCTCTTGTTGGGCTGCCTCCTCTATGTGTTCATGCCAAAAAATATCTTAAAGTTGGTCTTGCAATGTTAAATATCATTGTAAAAGATAGAAAAAAGGATACCACCTCTTAACATTAATATGTGTCTTTGTACAATGACATGCACTAGCGTATAGTACAGCCCGAAGAAAAAAAAAACTGAATAAATAGAAGCTACAGCAGGCACATTAACCATTCTGTCCTTCCAAGGGTAAAACAATGCACACACAATCCTGGGAAATTGTTTAACATCAGTCTTTTGGCTAATGTTTGTTTCTCACTTTGCTGTGCAGTGATTGGCACGTAAGGCTCCCGCTGGGGTGTTATTTCCTCCAGCAATTTTTCCTTGTCTATTCATCCCAGCATTCTCAGCTTGGGCTGACTGACCTCAGAAACTTCCAACACAAGGACCCATACAGGGAACAGAGGGCCTCATGTTATCTGGGGGATATAAATACAAATCTCTTGAGAAATTTACTGGTCTAAGACACCAATCAGTCTTTTTTTTTATTTTTATTGTGCTTGGACTTGTATAGCTCAATGAAATATGAATCAGAGGAAACATTCTACCAAGCTGATGGTTAATAAAGGAGGACAAATGTGAATTTTACAAGGACACCCAGGATATTTCAATTATTTTTTTAAAAAGAGAAAACCTTTTCACTGATTTTTTCTTGGTGATACATGATGTGTGATGATAAAATGTGCTACTTGAATGCTAAAACTATCCAGTGAAAAGGTGTGATTGGCAAAACAGTCCCAGTCAGTTTGCCGACATTTTGAAAATATCTTTCTTTTATAAAATGCCAATGTAGTTATTGTATTGAAGAAACATACAATGTTTTAAAAAGATGTATATTAAACACTATGCAGTTTGCCTAGATCATTGGAATTGTTAACTTTGTCCTTTCTGTTGTTTGGAAACTGGCTTAAATGCCCTTTTATTTTCTTGAGTTTGCTGAGAGGCGAGATGTTTGTAAAGTCTGACAATTAGTGGGAGGAAGGATCTATAAATTACATAAATAGCAGCAGGCGAAAGTATAGAGAAAAGTAAAGAGAGTGTTACAGCTGAAATTCTTCAGTTAATTTCTCATAGCCCCTTTCCTCATCCAACAATCAGGCTCCAGAAATAACAAGTTGCTTCACCAAGGACAGGTGTTTAGTTTTGATGACAGACACCTGGCTCCATTCATCTGTACCAGACTTTACTATAAAGACAACCAGCAATAGGACTCTTGTTTACTAGGATGATGGACTCCAGTCGGAGCTAATAGTGGGAGGTTGGCTGTTGTAGAGACATTAACACGAACTGGGTCAGAGACACTGACTCTGGGCAGACTTTGCTCCCATGACCTGAAGTACATGATTGTGCAATACAGACCCATCTATTTAGCAAAGGGAATTATCTGTAGTAATGATAACTGCTGTTTACATTCGACCTACTGCTGATGCTAGTGTGGCTCTTCACTACAACATTAGCCACTATAGCTAATCAGCATCCCTAATAGCAGAGAATTTCAAATATGTGGATTTTAAAGCAGCTTTCCCAAAACCTCAAGTGCTAGTGGGTGACCATTGTGACCTCAAGGGTCACAATGGTCACCCACTAGCACTAACACCAGCTCTCCATAGGACCTTGGGCTGAGCCCTGTCCTCCTCACTCTGTTCCCAAAAATCCTCAACTCACAATAATAAATATGTCAACAAATTTGCAGATGACACTAGTGTATTCATCTCAAAGTGTGGTTCATATAACAACTTTCTTCTGAACCCAACGAAGACCAAGCAGCTTATTGTGGACTTCAGGAAAAGGAATAACCCACTACACACTGAAGGGCACTGTGTGGAGAGACGTAAAAGACACAAAAAACAGAATATTGACACAGATAATTAAAAAGATATATGTAAAATAATACTTGTGAGATTTGAAAGCACATGAGAAAGTGTCCAGTGGCTTTTCTAAATGAGTCAACCTTTCATTGTTTTTTTACTGTGACGCAAACAACAAATAGGACAAAATAACAGAAAACTCCAATGTGCATAACTATTCACCCCTATAAATTCAATATTCCGCAGTCTCCTTTTTCAGAAATTACAGCTACAAGTTGCTTTGTATAAGTCTTTATGAGTTTGCCACATCTTGCCACTGGGATATGCCAGTCTTTGCTTGGGAACTCTGCAGCTACTTCAGGGTTGCCTTTGGTCTCAGTGCTGCTTCTTTGATTAATGCCACCGTACCCAGTCAGAGAGTTTCTCTTGGCAGGTTTGTTGTGGCACGATGTTCCTTCCATTTGATGGTAGTGTATTTGATGGTGCTCTAGGGGTTC
>CAEGAF010167595.1:0-14243 GCA_903067075.1 Micropoecilia bifurca | reverse complement strand
TGGAGGGAAAAGAAGAGGAGGAGTACATTTTCACCAAAAACTCTGATATTTTTAACTATAACACTTGGAAATGTCTGAGTTAGAAAAGTTGAAAATTTGCTTGAAAAACCCCAGAAGAGTTTCAGAAAATTTCTAGAAAAAAAAAAGCGAAATTTCTCAGTTTTAAAAGTCAATATTTTTACATTTTTGGAAATTTGTTTATTTATTTATTTATTTATTTATTTATTTATTTATTTATTTATTTATTTATTTCTAATAGACAAAAAGTAAAAACAGGATAAAGTAAAAAATAAAACAAATGATCATACCCAGTGCATGCAATTTTCCATAATTTACACGAAAAGGAGCAGGCACAAGATACTAGATCTGAATTTCAAAAGTGCAGTCTGAGTATAATTGAAGTGAAATTTGAGCGTCTGATTATTGTTTGACTGTTTATCACTAAAAACGAAATGTTGTTCTGGCAGCAATATGACAACTGGAGGCCAAATCAGCCGGACAGCTTCTTCCAGTCGGGGGAGGACTGTGTGGTGATGATCTGGCATGAGGGGGGGCAGTGGAACGACGTGCCCTGCAACTACCACCTGACATTCACCTGCAAGAAAGGAACAGGTGGGCTCCAACCCGCATGTCAAACCTTTCAGTTCCCTCAGTGTTCAGAACTAGCTGAACGTATTTCTGTAGCGCCCCCTGGTGTCTGAGCACAGGCACAGAGCGTGTTAAGCTCACCACCTTGAATGGGAGAATGACTGAACACCCAGTAGTTCATACTGGTTAATTTGATCTCTCTTCACATGACATATAAGATTGTCCATGATTTGTGTTTACCTGTCGCTGCACCGTCCATTGCTGATGACAGAACGTGTCCGTCGCTGTAGCTGCTGATCTGTTTCTAACCCTGCAGTGGCCTGCAGCCAGCCGCCTTTAGTGAAGCATGCCGAAGTGTTTGGAGCAAAGAAGCCCCGCTATGAGATCAACTCCCTGGTCCGGTATCACTGCAAAAAGGGCTTCATCCAGAGACACACCCCGACCGTCCGCTGCTGCGCCAGCGGCCAGTGGGAAACGCCCAAAATCACCTGCATGAGCCGTAAGTGAGCTCTGAATGGGACTGAACGGCTGCAGCAGTCATCCTGCTGACACTGTCTTTGATCTGTCTCTCTCAGCTGCGACCTATCACCACTCAATGATTGTTGAGCACTACGGCAACCAGGGGGAAGAGCTAAAGAGGAACCATGTCCATCACACCAACGGCCAAGAGAAGGCCAATCAGAGCCAGGAGCAGGAGCAGAGCTCCGGCATCCTGCAGAGCCTCTGGAGCCCCTTCCAGGCCCGAGTCCAGCAGCTGTTCCGGCAGAAGAAGCACGTGAACCACAGGGATCAACACCATCACTGAATGAGTTTGAGGTTTTGTTCCAGAATCGTGACGGCAACAAATCAATGCAGACTGGCCTTGTTGGTCCGGAGGCATCGATGGACAGAAGCAGTGTTGTTAGATCACCTGTCTATTGATGGGTCTCACAAGAACAGCATGTGAGATGTGCCAACATGTATTTAAAAAAAAAAAAAGCAAAAAAAAAAACAAACTATAGGATATTAACTGTAACACTTGGGACTGATTTACTTTTTTCTTAACTCAGCGATTGTCTCAGTTTTCATACAACGTCGAACAACTTGAGTCATTGATTCTTTCTTGTTGCTTTAAGTTTTAGAAAATGTTCATGCTGCAAACAAATATGTCAACATCTCAGAGAGTTTTGTATGTGGATGATAGGACTCTCTCACTCTACCTTTTATAGAACAAGAAAACACGATTTTTGTAAAAGCACACCAAGAAACTACATTTTTGTTATGAAGTTTTGAATTTGGTCAATATAAATTACATTACTAGTATCAGAAAGACTGCATAGCATATGAACCACTAATATTCAAAGTGATGCGTAGATGAGGAGTGTTTCTGTTGAATCCAACAGGCAGCTTGGAAACGGTTTTCCCAGATGACTTTGGGTCCTTACAGCAGTACAATGCACCCTGGCACACAGTAACCATAGAACAGCTTCAGTCACACAACCATAAATGTACGTTGTTGACTTGACCTCCAAATTCCCCAGATCTCAATAGAACTGAGCATCTGCAGGTTGTGCTGGACAAATGGAAGGATTGTTCTCCACTTCTGACCCCTGCTCAGTTTACTGCTGGTGTGCAGGACATCACAGCACACCTCTGTGGTCCAGAGGGATCCAACATTCAAAGGTGTTCTGTCAGAAAAAGGGGGACGGACACACTGTTAGGCAAGCATGTCATAATGTTATGTGTACGTCATCATTTAAAGGGGGAGTATTATATATTTTCCAGGCACATTTAAGTGACTATGTTGCCTTTAGTTCTTATAAAAATGCTCAATATATCAAATATGACCTAAAGGAAATTTGACTTTTGTAATTTGAGACCTTGAAATTGGGCCTCTGTCTCCTTAAAAAAACTCCACCTTCAGGAATTCAACACAACATGACTCCTCTATTAACCCTTTAACAACATTTTTACCAGGGTTGCTTCCATAATGAGCTCAGCAGATACGCAGTTCTACCAGGTGTTTGCTAATTTCTACTGACTAGTCTGAAGGAGCTGAGTGATGGGCGTTGCGGGGATGAGGTGGTTCTCAAGGGCTGCTGTGTGAGGTGGAAACTTGGAAACTGCAGCTCAGAGGAGGAGCTGTGTCTCAAAGGCGGGGCTAGATCCACCCAGGTGTCTTGTGCAGCTGAATGGTTGCCATGGAGATTAAAGTTGTTTTTCTTTTAATCCTGCATGAATGAATCAAGATGACATCCCAGGTATGTTTTTGATGAGGGAATAGCATTAAAACATGATGTAAAGCTCTAAAAAGTAGATTTTTACATTAAACTGCCCCTTTAAGCATTTGATTGAACACTTTGCTTTAGACTGGAATAGAATTACTAAGGATTGAACATGAATGGGTTTTATTATGTTTTGGTGATTCAGATGTGATGTGTATTTTGGCCGTTAGTTCAGTCTTCATTTCATCATTTGACGAAGTAGCATGACATGAATTGATCTAACTCTATAAGGACTGAGGTGCCACTGTGATCAGACTGAGGGACTGTTATTCCAGGTTTTATGGCCCAGGAAAATAACAACATGTGTCTATCTTGTTTGGATTTTGTCTGGACTTCCAGAAGTTTATGAAGCAATGGTGCCTGCAGCTGCTGGGGCAATTTACCACAAATTACCAGGTGGAGTGCACTAATAACATAAAGTTTGCATGTTCCATAAAGTAATCATTCTGCACGCATTTGGCAGCCTGGGTGTGACCATGGAGGGAGCTGTGATGCACACCAGAAAGAGTGTGTTCAACAACAACATATGAGTTAGCTGAGCAGTTGCACTGGTACCTTATTTAATGCTTATATAAGAAGTTACTCATGAAACACCAAGTACTGGTGTCAGACACGCCCTGTTTGATCCCTTTGATTGATTTTTGGTTTTTTTAAGTCCTAAAGGAATGTTTTGATTTTCTAAGGTGGTGATTTGCAGAGAGGTTGTGAGCAGTTGCTATCTTACTTGCACAGAAACACATGCAGACTGTACATTGACAGGCCAGTTCCAATGCAGACCTAAAACAAGTCCAAAATATCAAAGCAGATCACTTTTCAAATATGAAATTATAATATATAGAGCAAATTTTATCTTTTCGTATACTAATCGCATAGTTGTTTTAACGGTTTGTTTTCTCTTTAGAGTTTTTTATGTAGTCGTGGTGAAAATAGAACATTAATGCACACAAAGGTAAAAATGGAATATTAAAAATTTGCAATGTGTGCTGTTCCGGTTATTCATGAGCTATGTATTATGAAACCATCTGACTTTAACTTATTACATACTTTTACTATGAATGGACTGTGATTAAGTAAAGGCTGTTGGGCCAGAGGTGATTTATCCATTATTATCATCATTCGTAATGTTTACAGATTTTTGCCTGTCATTAATATGAATTTGAAACATTGTTACCATGTAGTCTTTTATGGTGCATTACTAGGTTTTTTTGTTGTTTGTTTGTTTTTTGATATATGTTTTTCGACATGGTGCAACTCAAAATCAGTGCAACAAATTGACCGTAAAAATTCTTGTAGTTTCTCCATCATGAGGTTTTTTTCATCCACGTGCTGCACAGCTGGGATCTGTGTTCTGAAGTCTAGAAATAACAGACAAATATAAACCTTTTCATGCTCCTTTTGAAATATTTTTCTACATTATGTCATTACTGTACTTGATATATTTGTGGTGCAAAAGGCTCATTTTTATGTAATCATTGTTCCATCCATTTTATCTGCGCAACATCTCATTATCGGTGTTTTATTGTATTTGTGTTTAAAGTCGAGACATTGTAATAAAACTTTTACAACTTTATGAAAAGATTGTTGTTGTGATTTCTTGCTCTTGCTCTCATCTCCTGCTGTACAGCCTGCAGACCTTCTGATGTAGAATCAGATGAATATGAACGTCATGAAATTAGACAACATAAAGCATTTCAATATTTATTGCAAAAGGCATGAGTACCGTTTGGCAGTGAAAAAGCAGTGAACTCAGACCAATATTATTGTTATAACCTGATGTGTCTTGCAGCTGTTACTACTTGAAGTCACCACAAACTGTGCAGTAATGTGATGGATCCTGAGTGTGTGCAGTTGTGTATATCTGATGGTGCTGATCTAAATTCACTTCAGAAACTCAGAGATGAGTAAGTCTCACAGATGTTTTACAATTTATATTATGTTCTGAAACCTCCATGATGTGTCCAGACTGAGCATCTGTTTCTGCCAAACTTAAAATTAATCAATAATAGATAATCCTGAGGATTTTTTAACAATTTTTAAAATTGAAATAGTAAAACATCAAACACTATAAAAGACTGTTTACTCTCCTATTCACCAGAACCTACATTGCATCTGTATTTCGGATATTGTAGAGATTAGAGTCATTCATTCCTCCAGGCTAAAATAGACTGCAGTTATTTTGTATAATCAATAAGTTTATATCTAGGAAATCAGACTGAGATCTCACATAATGAACAGAACATAATGAACACAGGTACAATGTCTGTACACAGGTACTGTTTGAAAACAAAATCTGTTTTTGTTTTAATTTTAGAAATAAATGGCACGTATCATTACTCTCCTCAATAATCAGTGGAAATCATTTGTATGGATTGTATTAATCAACATATTCTCGTAATTCCTGACCAGCTTTTTACATGTTTCCTCTGATATGTTGATGATTTTTCTCTGGAAATGAATTTCAGATGAAATAGAAGGCATTTTCTTTTAAAAGTCAGGACTCTAGCTGGGCAACTCCAAAATAATGTCACTACTACCAGTTAGAAACAGATCTGAATCTTTCATAGATTTTAATTATTTTGGTATTAAGTGATGATTAATTTTTTTGGGGGGGTGGGGGGGGACAGATTTTATAACCTAAAGCAACTATAGAACCAGGAACAGTCATAACTTAAACATCTTCATGTTATCTTACTGTTCACTGTGTCAGAGGATTTAAACCTTATTTTATATTAAGATAAACAGAAACAGAAAATAAATTAAATTAAATTGCAACAATCCATGTTTTACAGTTTTCTTTTTATTGTGTGATACAAAATTACAATGCCAAAAAATGAACAAGAAAAAAATAAAATAAAAGCAAACAAAACAAGGAGACATTTACAGATGACACCATATATTTATCCAATGCTTAAAAGAGAAATCAATAAGAACATGATGTAATCTGGATTTTCATGTTGGTGTAATCTTTATTTTTTGCAGCGTCATTATTTCAAACTGAGATTTTCAGACTGAGAACCGGGTCGTTAAAAACTGGTGTCAGACTGACAAACAGCAAAACTTAGTCACAGAGGAGCTGCAGTGGGAACGTATGAATCATGCAGGACAGCTGAGAACTGTGATGTCGGGTTTTTCTCAAACTTTACTGCACCTGAAGTGATGAAAGCTGATATTGTTTGCTATTTTCAGCTGCTTTTCTTCCACACAAACTGTGCATGAAACAGAAAATCTCGTTTTATTAGATAATCACGGTAGATGCCTCTGCTACCAGTTATGATAGAAATGTAGCTGATAACCTGAACCCTGGCAGCTGACTTGTCATGTTTAACACAACATGAATCCAGTGTGAGACTGGATTCATGTGTTTTCATGTGTGTCAACATGAAAGCCAAGACGTCACCAAAGCTGCTCTCATTCGCTTCCTAAAAGCAACCTTTACTTTGGCAGGAAGCTTGAACTACGGTTACAGAACCGACTGTAAGGAACTCAGTGAATTGGCTCTGTGTTCTGTGGAAGTGTGACTCCTCCTTGTGGAAACACATGTGCTGCATTACTGCATCACTCAGGAACTATCCATCTTCAGTGTGGAGTCAAACAGCCTCCCTCTCACCAACGACTCTTTTTTTTATCTGCTGTAATCCCTGCCTCATTAGTTGTCCTCTTACGTGGTGACAGTGAGCACATGAAGATGATGATGCTTTTAGTTGACTTTTTATTTCAAGATCTTAAAGGTTTCCTCATTGTGCAACTGGAATGACGAAGATCTCTGATGAACAGAGAAAATCCAAAAAAATACTCTGACTGACAAACATAGTTAAGCACAGAAAAATAATGGTCTGACTTGAAGCTAAAGTAGAGTTTCTAGACAGGAGAGGAGCAGAACGTAACATACGTACAGCATCGGGACTTAATAAGGACTGCATGGTCTGGGCCAACTGACAAAATCAGTAGTTGTTGCTGCCGCGTGACGAAAATTGTGTCATTTTGTTCTCATCCTCCTGTTGTCCTCCCTTTCTTGTCCCTCTAGTGAACTTTACTCCCCCTTTTCTCCATGTGAAAATATTGTGTGATTGCTCAGAATTTGGTGTGTGTGTGTGTGCGTGTGTGTGTGTGTGTGTGTACATCAGCCCCAACTACTCAACTTCCAGTTTTTTCGCCCAGAAAAAAAAGTGTGTGTGAAAACGAATGTCCTGAAACCATGTGACTCTGCGTCAACCAACCATGTGGGGACTTCACAAGCGCCTGCCTGACCGTCGTCTGACTGACCAATGGTCAGTCCAGACAGTGAGTAAAGGTCAACGGTACTAACAATTAATGAATGTGTGTCAAAATTTTGATATAACTGATATGTCTGATTTGATATATCTGGTGCTTGGACATCATGAACAAACGTGTCCCTATTCATATCATAGTTCAGCTCAATAACTGCGTTTTCATTACACTCAGTGCACCATGGAGGAAGAGGAAGAGAAGAAGAAGAGAATAAAGTGAATAAATACCCAGAACATCAATGCTGTTTCCAGATCTTTATTATTCCTGAGAGATCAATTATTCACTCTGGAAAACAGCATATCTCTCATCATGGTGTTTCTTCAAAATGAGGTCTGTGGACTGTTCTGGAGCCAGACTCTAACTCAGGGCATTACTGTCGCTGTTGCCCTGGATACTCATAAACACCCTGGGGAGCGTAGAGGATCCTTACAAATGACAAATTTGACTTTGCAGGCGCTGTGGCTGGGCAGTACGACAGAGTATTAGGGCCAATATCAGAAAATAAATCTATAAAAATAAGAGATTAAGAGAATTGTAACTGTATGATTTATTCTCAAAATATGATGACTTTATTCTCATATTATTATGACATTTTTCTTGTATTTTTTCAACTTTATTCTCACAATATTATGAATTTATTCTCATAATACTATGGCTTTATTCTCATAGTTTTATTTAAATCTTTTCTAAGTATGATCCTAATGCTCTGTCATTGAGCAGAGATATGAATTAGGAAACAGAGCTGACAGTGGACTGTCATAAGGTCAGCTGTGTAGTCATGTAAAAGATCATGTAAAAGTTAAAATATCCTAAACTATTTTAACAATATTTTAAATGGTAAATATTGTATGTTGTGTTTAACTCACATTTTGCTCCATATCTGACATATTGTGTGGAAGTGTGGAGAAGTAAATGTAAAACATATGTAGAGTTGATTTTTGTTTTAGAGAAGGGAGTAGAGATCCCACAATGCAATATTTATACAATTAAACCTATTGAAACTTCAGGAGCTCAGCTCAGTAAAATATTTTTAAAATTATGTACAAAGTGAGAAATTAGGAAATAATCATGACAAAGCGATTTGACGTTGAATAAGCCGATGTTTAGTTGTGAATTCTTGGTTTATTTTTTGTGCATTTAGAAGTTTGTAACAGTCTTAATATCTCATTTTATTTTCGTGTGAATATGGTGCAGATATAATAAGTTTGTTTCTTTCTGCCTCACTTCATTCATGATTTATTTTAATTGTTACATGAACTATTCATATTTATGACTGGGTGAAAGAAATAAAAAACTAAATCAAATGAAATAATGTTCAGTAATTTGTCAGGAATTCAGCCAGAGAAACAGTAGCAACATGCCAGCCTTCAGCTTGGAAACCTCAACCTGTATCTGTGCCTGTGAACAGGCGCAGATGCCCATATATGGAAGAATCCCTTCCTGCTTTCATATAGAAATGACTGACTGTGTTTCTTCCACATGCATCAGGCTGGTACAGCTTGGCTGTTGTTTGCTCATCATGCTGGGAGACCAAGAGACGCTTTCAACAGGGTCAGGAGAGCTTAGATAGCATGTCATGAGCCACTTACTGCCAGCACATCTGCCCTGCTGACACACTGGCTTCATCCAGTGTGTGACCTCAGCTGACTATGTGTCATCAATATTTTGTCACCAAGCATTTCCTCTTTAATCTCATCCGCCCGTTTTTATTTTCACCTGCCTCCTAGGGATTGGGCTGTGCACATTCAGCACATATTTAGATTTTATGAACTCTACATTGTTGACTACAGTGGAAATCCGAATTTATCCGTTTGATGGAAAAGGAAAAACATTATTTCTCTTCGTTATGAGCACCGGAAAAAAAAACCACACAAAAAAAACAGCTGTAAAGATGTCAGTCTGTTTCTGCTTCAAATAAAGGTTGGAGTAGGTTTAGAGAGATTCATGTATTTTTACTGTTTGAACCTTGAATAACATGACAAACATATCTTGAAAGTAACTTCAACCTAAAACTGATATAAATTTAGCCAAAAAGTCATAAAAAAAACCCCACAGCAGCTGTCTTAGGATTTTGGTTCAATCTGGTTTGGACTTTTAGGGTTTCTGTTTTTGTTTCTATGCATTCTTGCTAACTGTGTGTTAATCTCTCTGCTGAGTCTGGTTCTGTTTATCAGTCATTTCTGCCTCAGCTCTCTCCAGATCCTTGCCTCCACCCCAGCTGATGCTTGCTGCTAAGAAACCACCTGTCCTGCATACACACCTCCCTGTTAGTCAACCCTTTGTCTGATCCTTCAGGGTTTATTTTTCCCAATGCACTGCCAGTCTAACTCACACTAGAACTTTACAGATTCACTAAACTACCTAGTTTATCCCTCAGAATCCCAATCACTGAATAATTATGCCGATTGGTTTTTAGGTACATTTTTATGTTTTCATTCACTTCAAGCTACATCATGTAGCTTTAACAACAATATATGTTTTGAATATGTTTGTAAAACTGTCACTATGTGGTGGGAGTGTAATATAAGACAGATAATCTGTGGAGAGATGGAGTTCCTCTATTTCTTCCCAGTGCTACTGTTGCTATCTGAACAATCTTAAAAACAACCAATCTGAGCCAAGGGGAGTGTCATAGTGTTGTCAATCAAGCTCGTGTACAAACATGTGTATTTGTTCACATGACAGAAATGAAGTCTGGATATGCATTGCAAAAAAATATGTTTTAGCAGTTAATTAATCAGATATTATTCGTTGATTTGGATAGTTTTTAATCCCTTAATAAATACATTTGAAAACTGCATTTTGTACTTAGTTTATCTTCATCTGAAATTCAAATTCTTTTCATGATCTAAATCATGATAAGTGTGACAAAAGCAAAAACCCAAAACAATCCATAATACTTTTTGACTGCACATACTGTATGGGCTCTTTGATTATCCTGGAAATGTACTAAATTTAAAAATCTTACAATGTTTCCTTTACTAATTTAAACCACTGAAGCAACTAACTCAAAGTTCCATATTTTAGGGAGCATTAAAAAAGGAAAATCCTTTGAAGTCGTAAAATACAGCAAACACCATCTCATCCAGTCTACATCTACAGAAAAAACATCAGATGAAGACGTAAGAGTCATTTTAACTTTTTGAACAGGTCATGCTAAAGGTATTGTGTCCAAAAGAATATAATGACAAGCATCAACAAGGCTTGTTCTGCTCATTCGACTTAAACCCAGTAACCATATCAAAAATAACGCTTTATCAAAGCATTGACACGAAGTTGAGAGTAAATCTTCTGGAAGCTGCTTAGCTGTGTGCTTCTTATAGCTGAGCCATGCTCTGAAGCCAAACACTGACGGCCTACAGTCCCTGCATCGCTCTGGAAGTGACAACGACCCAAGCAACACGAGCAACGCTGCTTCTACTCAGGCAAAGCATTTTGGGAGGAAAATTGCTGTTTATGTCGTCCACTATCCTGAATGTCATCTGATCAGTGCAAACACCTCCCAGCCCCAACCGACCCTACTAATACTGCAGTATGTTTTACGTAAACCAAGAAGACATTGGCCAGAGAGACAGCAACAAACATTTCTACAGTGTATAAAAAATATCAACACAAATACATTTCTAAGATTATCACATTCTACATACTTAGAAAACATGTTGCTAACAGCTAGATGTTCCTATTTGTTTTTGTCTTTGCTGTTGGTCCAAGTTTGGTCCAATGCATTTGTAGAAAAAACATGAAAAAAAAAAGCGGACGGTAGGATGCAGCTCTAGCACCTTGTTGAGAGGGGAGGGTTAGTCGGGACGGTTCAGCTAACGAGTTCTGCCTAACGAGCTTCACAGAGGCTGAGCTTTCATCTGCTCTTCATGTTGGGACCGAAAACAAGATAAGTGCCCAACGTTTTGGTCCAACCGTGACACACTTAGCTGTTGTTAGATTTGTTGGCATGTTTTTTCTTGTATTACATTTTTGCATTAGCTTTTATATTTCCAAATCTCACCCACACACATCAGCCCACCCAACTGATTATTTGCATTGATTAAATATTATCTAATAAATGTGTAAAATATATTTTAAGGTCCTGAATGATGATGCAACATCTCCCATGAGTGAAAGCATCACTTGTTATTACACTTCTCTTTTCTATGCATTTGAACCCATTGAGAGTGTTCTTTGACGTATATGTTTGTGCATGCTTATGAACTGTGTGTAGATGTAGGTGTTCGCAGGATTAGTTGTTTTCCTTGTAGCAATACACTCCATACAGCTTGTGCTTCTTGTCGGGGAAGCCATTGAACCTCACAGCGGCCTCTGTGGGGCTGCAGCGGCGCCTTGGATGATAGATGGGGTAGCGGACACTGGCGTCCGCCAACCAGCCGGCGTCACAGCGGTCGTACTTGTTCAGCTTCCAGGCAGCGAACATTTGGCCAACCTTGGCGATCTGAGCACCATCTTTTTGACAAGCCCTCACAGCCTCGTCATAGGTGAGCTTAGACGACTGGATCAGGTAGTAGAATTTACCTGGGAGGAAAAACACAAACAATAAGAGAACCAGAAACCATGTTATATGATGTGTTGCTGCTGCTCATCATCCCTCTCTTTCTCCCCTCTGCTCTCTGCCTCTCTGCAGCTAGCACAGCCTGCTCTGAATGCTATGGCTAGTTAGCATGGAAAGTTGTTTCTACACCATAAGCACATACAGTGGCGTGTACACTAGGATGATTGACAGCGCTAAGACCCTCCTCCTGGCTCTGTTTGTTGTTTTTGGTCGGGAGCAGTGCATTTCTTCAGATGGGCAATAACAGCTCAGGGAGGAGATTGATCTTTTTACATATTACCTTTCTCATATCAAAGTTGACAATGGTAGATGCCAGGACAAAGTTTCTTTGTTTTAACAAACAAAAAAAACAAGAAAAACATAATTTTTTATATAAGTTACATACTACAGCTTTAAGTAGGTATTCTGCTAAACATTTCTGTACAAGATGTTGAACCACAAGAACCACAAGGTGAATTCAGGTATCAGGGCATGAGGAGAAACCCCTTCTCAGACACAAGTCTGACCCCTCACCTTTGTGGAAGGAAGTGAAGCAGAACACATCGTAGTGACTCTTGTCCTTGTCTCTCAAGCCGTAGTTGCGTATGCCCGGCACCGTGTT
The DNA here is from genome assembly GCA_903067075.1 of Micropoecilia bifurca. Classification (NCBI taxonomy): domain Eukaryota; kingdom Metazoa; phylum Chordata; class Actinopteri; order Cyprinodontiformes; family Poeciliidae; genus Micropoecilia; species Micropoecilia bifurca. The sequence goes on along the minus strand of CAEGAF010167595.1, from coordinate 1,960 downwards.
CCTCCCTCCGCAGGGTTCTCTGGGGGTGGTGATGGGGTACTGCACAGAGCCGTCGCTCAGCCAGCCGGCGTTGCACCAGTCCATCCCGCTGCGCCACGCCTCATACAACTGGTCGAAGGATGCCACCACGGCATCCTGGTCTTGACATGCCCGCTCGGCATCATAAAAATTCAGGTTGTAGCGGCCCAGGCGGGGGAAGTAGGGGAAGACAACACCTGCAGGGAGAGGCCAACAACAGGAAAGCCTTGATGCAATAATTCTGTTGCACATGGGAAACAGAACTAGAATTTGTCCAGTTTTTATTGAACCTGATGAATGACAAGAGATGAAGCACAGCTGCTGCTGGCGTTTTCAGCTTTAGGCTCTAATAGCAGGTGTCCCCAGCTACTCACAAACATAATGTAACTGCTTTGATGCTAATGTGCACCATGCTCACATTTGCTGACATTCCTCCCAGCAGTCTTTGACCCTGGAGCTAAATTTAGACAGAGTCCATTTATACAATACAACACTGACATTGCATACTCCTTCCAAGAGCTCATTGCTTTCTGTTCTAAAAAGCTCGACCACCCAATCAGTTTACCTTCAAGTTCAAGGGACACCACCACTGTGTCATCCTCCAGACCATCAATCACTTCACATTTGTATCTCCCATAATCGTCCAAAGTGACATCTGTCATCACCAGGGAGGCATCCATTGGGGAGGCGCCTTGCAATTGGATACGTCCTTGGAAAGTCCCATAACTCCTTTTGTGGTAACCCATGGCGACAAACACGTCCACCTAGAGCACAGTCAAAGGACGTCTCATTTACACTGTCACAACCTTGTGATAGTTAGAACAAATATGTAAAAAAGCATATATTTTTTTATACAAGTTACATACTGCAGCTTTAAATTAGACTAAATGTTTCCCATTTTAGGTCAATAGGATGAGCAACAATATCTGAAATGCCTAAATATCAAAACACTGAGCGAAACATTCCTACATTACGTTCTGCAAATTCAGAAGTGCTCACTGTGCCTTGAAACAAGCTAAAAAAGTCCAGATGATCATCTCATCACTTTGTCAGCTTCTTACAGGTCAATTTACAATATTTGAGTTATTTGGATGAATAACTCTAATATTGTAACTAATAACTAATTGGTGCATTAAAAGCAACAGCCATGATATCAGGACTACTGTTTGTTGACTATTTGAAAGCAGTTCAGTGTTAAATGATGACCTGAGATGAATTTAATCAAACATTATTTTTATGCTAAATTAGGAGTCAAAATGGTTGCAGAACTCTTATGATGCATTAACAAACTATATTAAATTTTAAACAAGACAATTAGTTTCATATTTGAATTGAAATTCCACTGAAGGTTTCAATTATTTTAATGTCATTATTATATTTGAACAATAAATCAATAACTATGTATATCAAGATAGACACCTTATCAATATTAATAGGTAATATGTCTGCTACAATGTTCAATACTTTTTCTGAACTGATCCAGAACCGCACAGCATTCTGGGAAATGCAGGCAGACGAAAGGCTTTAGCTTCTCAGCCTCTCCCAGCCTGCCTGTCATGACGTGGGGCTGGTTGTTGGTGAGGAGAGACGCTGAGACCCAGGTTATGGAAAATGATGATGATTTAATGACAGAAGCTCTACAGTCCAAATACAGGCAGCACGGCAGAACGAAGCACACAGCTAATACCGGTAGCAACTGATTACAAAAAGACTGCAACGCGAGCGAGGCTAGCCAGGACTTAAACAGTTCAACTGGCAAGCCGACATAGACAACAACAATAGACATAGGTTAGATGAGGACCCAACGAGGAACAGAGACAACAGGGGAGACTAAATACACAAGAGGTAATCAAGAGAACGAGACCCAGCTGGGAAACAATTAACGGGGAAGACGCAGAGACAGGACTCACAGGGAACAGGACTACACAGAAAACTCAAAAAT
>CAEGAF010167586.1:0-50179 GCA_903067075.1 Micropoecilia bifurca | reverse complement strand
TAACCCTCTCTCATCTGAGTGCCCAGAGGTGACCCCAACAGAAAAGCTGTGGGGTCTCCTGAAGAGAAGCAAACAAAGGAAAGGGCCGATTTGATGATACTCAGAGAATGTGTTGAGGCAAACAGCCAGTCAAAGGTTTCTTTATCTATTTGCTGCATCTTTATAGAATGTCACAGGCAAGAATCAATGCTATAGGTTGGTCCCAGATCTAGTGGCAGACAGGGCACCCCGTATACCATGAGATTATTTGTTTGAAGTTTGATTTCTGACATGGAGAAATACAAATCACCTTAAATTCCATGTTTGGCAGGACCTTTACGCGATAACATTGGATGTCCTTGGAATAAAAGAGCAAATCTTCATGTCTGAAAAAAAACGCACACAAAAAAACAAAAGAGCTGCTAACCACTTGATAATAAAAACTTTGCAGTAGAGGGTATCTATGAGACCTGTCCTGAAAACCCTTTTAGTTGAACTTTTTTTGTTTCTTATTTATGGGACATTCTCCAACTGACTTTTCCAATTTGTTCTCTCTTCTCTTTCATCAGACAAAACTCATCAAGCCTCTCAGCTCGGGCCAGTTATCGCATTACATCAGTCTCTGGCCATTCGCCACCAAATGTTTAGCCTGTCTCCAGGGCCAGAACACAGACCGGGATCTACAACGTTTCTTTGTGCATCTTTTTATCTAATGATAATCTTCATCTTTGTTTAATAAAGAATAATAGTAAATTTAATCAGTGTTTCTTCTATTTTTTTAGATGAGTCATTAAGAGTTCAACATTTACCACACTTAAAAAGTGCATTTAAAAAAGTTAAAAGAAAGGAAACAGATAAAATACTTCTGCTGCTCATTTCTCAGTGCTCATATTCTCTGCTCTGGTTCTGCCAGGAGGAAGCAAGGTGCTGCGATTCTCTGTGAAATCAGTCTGTTCTTATGGCCTCATTAGTTTGAGAATAAAAGACTCTCTCTGAGCATTGCTTCTTTAAGTGCTGCCTTATCTGTCATTCCCCGGTGCTCCTTGTTACTAAGTCACTTGGAGCAAAATGTGGAAAAACTGTGACAAACGTTCAAGAGTGCAATTACTGAGATGAATTCTTGAGGCAAAGGCTTCCTTTGCAACAGGTCCATTAAATAGGAACATGACCTTACTGGAGCCCCGCATTCAAACTGCTTTGTTTCCTTTTGACTTGATGTGCCCTGAGCATGACTCCCTGTGCCGAGCTGCTCTGTCCGGACTGCGAATGCACAGTCTGAACCCGACGGGGCTTTCCGACACTTGTCAGAGACTATTTTTAGCTCATCACAGTGAGAAAGACAAGAGCCTGTCCCAAATCCCCAATTAAAACGGCTGGAACAAAACAACAGAGCCGGGTCGTTGCACTTAGTGTGGTTTCAGAGTGTCTGTTTGAATTCTGTGTTTGTCTAAAGTTTGGATGGGGAGTGTTTGTGAGTTTTTTCATTTTTCCTTTAGGGGCTCTGGCAGCTGCTACAGTATGACAGCCCTGGGGATCTTCTAAATTCAAACTGCAAATATTGAACTGTTTGCCAGCAGAACAGCTGTTGGGTGCAAAGCAGGCAAACAAAGGTCCCGGGGGTTCTCCCTTGGATTTGTCTGGGAGGGAAAAAAAAACGTATAAACAACGTCCATTCATGAGTCACAATTACTGTATGCCAAACAGACAAAATATCCAAAATGAACCATGCAGAATTTGTTTTATTGAAGCAAAGTTAATGTGGTTTAATGTTCACACCACTTTTTAAACTGTTTATATAATAGTTCAATTCAACTGAGCTGCAAATTGATCACTGAAGGAAAGTCTCATTTCCCAAGCTACACAACATGTTCGAAATGAAGCATGAACAGACAGTGACTCACCATATAAGCTCTTCCACATTAAGGCATCCTTACACTGAATCAATCTCAAACTAATTGAAATATCTCAAACAATCATTGTCTTTATGTTTTCTTTTAAATGTCTTTTTTTGCTTTTTCCCTTTGACAATGACTCGCATACACAAATCCCAAAAGGACTGCAGGACATCTATGTCCGCCTTTCATTTATTTATGAACATGAGATTTTAGACAAGAGGATAATTTCTCCTGACACAAAGTTGAAATCTGGGATACAAACTCCAAATGTCTAAGTTTTAAAGGTCTTTTTAGGCTCAGACATTTTTTTTTTTTACTAGTTGTGTAATACTGGGGCAATGAACTACAAAGTCTTTTTAAAAACTGTGTTGAGGAGGAGCTAAAATTGAATGTTGGCTTCAATACCGAGTGCTGACTGACTGTTACATCACTTCAGAACACCAAATTCTGATGCAAATGTTCCCCATCCATATTCTATACCCGCTTAATCCAGCTCAAGGTTGCAGGGAGTTGGTGGTAAATTCCAGCAAGCACAGAATGAGAGGCTGTGTTCACCCAGGACAGGTCGGCTGTCCATCGCTGTCCATCACTGGGCTAAAACTGGCATGTGTGAGACAAACAATGTTCCCCTTCGCTCACTGTGTCACCTCTCTGTGTTTCTGCCCATTTCTGCCTTCATGTTCTTTCTCTATACATGATATCATGTCTTTTTGTATGTAACATTTTCTCTCTCTCAATGAAGGAGCTGATGCTACCATTAACTAGAAGTATCTTATTTTTCATCTCATAGCTCGTACTACTGGCTCAGATCTTATCTGTTTAGGTAAGACTCAGTTCAGGATGGAGACATTTAGGGAGCAGCTGCTGCCTTTACCTCTGGTCACACTGGTTCTGTACTCCTAAACCAAGATGTTCAACATTTTTTCACTCGTCTTTTCTGTCAGTTTGTGATGACTGTGTATGTTTCGCAACACCCATTTTGCCTTAAGCATTGAGGACGAAACAGACCAACATGCCAAATCTCCCTTGAAACCGGCTCCGACTTCAACTGAGCCAGTTTTAATTGCAGCAATTCTGGCTTTGAATCCTTTACAGATTCCTGTTGTCATTGGCTTTACGTTATGATCCAACAATTGACCAATGACATCACAGGTAAAAATTGGGCATCTGTTGCTGTCGTATAATCCCCTTTGTGGTGGTACAGTGCCATGTCTTTCGGTAATTCAGGTCAAAATTACGTAATATTTATGGACAATGTGAAGGTAAAGCCACTTTCAATTTCATTACTGTTTCAAACAGCTGTGACATCATGGGCAAAATCCCCAAGTGTATGTGATCATTAGATTATGTAGAAATTACGTAAAGTGGAAGCTAATTGTCTTTTTATGGATGCCGTTGTTTTTTAGGGCAAATAATGATAAAGAAAGTGACATATTATGATGAGCTTTAGAATTTGCTTCATAAATGTTTAGTTAAAGTGGCTCCACTTTAACTCCACACTGTGTGTTGGTTGGTTAACCACTTTGCTGTTATCCCACATTCTGACATCACATAAAGTGCAGCACCTGCAATATTAATAGCGCAAATAAATGAGGGAAGGGAATTAGCTTCAGCACAGCACCTATGTAATGTGACAAATTAGGCCATCTCAGCTGGCAGAAATGATGCACCGGATCCATCATCAGAGAGACGTCAGGAGGTCATGCGTTAAAGGCCAGCTGACTGACTGAGGACTCCAAACCTGAACCGGGTCGTTTGTTACACACAGATTGTAATTCAGGGCAATGCACTTAGTGATCATAGTTGCACTCATCTCTTTATAAAACCTGCTTACTGCCTGGTAATATTTATTAAATCCATGACCTTCACCTTTTAACTACAAAAGTTCTTCTGAGTTAAAAAAAACGAGATCAGGGCGCAAGTACCCAGAGATTTCCCTTCTTGTTCACATATCTGTGAGAACCAGAGCACAATGAGGCAGACATGGCTGATCAAAGTGGAAAGATTGAAATCTGTGAAACAAATGTGGATTTGGAAGTAATAACCTACAGAAAGAAGGAAATGCATTTAATTTCTTGTAAATCGGTTTGTTACCATGTTTCTTCACATAAATATTCACATTTTGTGTATTTTTCTAAACATTTATTTTAATTTAGGCTTGCCATTTTAACAAATATACAGAATTATTGTTTCCATTTTGTAGATTTCTCTCTGTAATCTTTATTTTTATTTTTCAATTTTATGTTTGCCTAAGATGAAAGTGCATGCTTCAATTATCGAATCTGTTTTTTCTATTCTAGATATTGATAAATGAAAAATATATATATGTATATATTAAAAAAGAATGTTATAAACTTTTTTAGATAACTTAAGTATATCAAGACTTCTATGGTCCCTACCTACACATACTCAAGGTATATATTTTTATATACATATATATATTTTTTTATTACAGCATTAAGTCACTTCTATGACGTCATTTTCAAGGAAAATCAATCATATCCGTAATCTGTCTTCATTGTTCAGGTGGAGGTTTTCCTCTGTGTCTGCCGGCGAGCTAATCTGACAGGACGTCTCTATAATCCCACCTGATTTCCATCTGAGTCAGAGCCAGGTGTAACAGGACGGACAGGAAGGGAAAAAAGGCTGGATGACTGACAGAAGTGCTGAACCGACACTCCAAGAGGATATATTGTATGCTGTACATTTTTAGATTCAGACTTTTTGTCTTGTGGAGCATTTACTTAAATTACAACAGTAAGAAAGAGGTTTTCTGGTGCTGAAAGATGCCTTTGTATCACAAAGATTTATGAGATAAAATCTCTAAAGCATAAACTCCATCAGACGAAACGGACATACAGGTTTTCGCTTATTTGATGACATAAACATCAGGATTTGTGTGAACATAATTGAGAAATTATGCTCTTACTCTGGCATTTACATGCAGGGAAGTGAGCGACAGAGAGATCAAATATGTCACATGTTTCAAATTTTTGCTTCAAAAATTCAGTTTATTAGTTCACTAATGTCTGCACCTCTGAGTTGTGACATATAAAAACAAAAGCAAACTATGACAGGTAATGTCAAATCTTTTCCATGTGGCAGCTCAACAGAAACGCAAACAAATCATTATGCACACCTCTTAGTCAATTCTTTCTTGAAGCATCATTTGATTCAGCTTCAACCTTTAAGTGTTCTTTAGTGGGAATCATCTAGAATCATCCCTTAGCTTCACCGGGTAAAATATTCACATGCTGCAAAAGATTCAAGCATTTTGTGAGCTAAATAAGTTAAGTGCTGACACTAAATCAAAGGTTGTTTCACTCAATTAGTAGTTTAAAGGCGCTACAAACAGTCAATTTATTTAGCCACTTATTTTATTTTTCACTGATACAAATTTATATTTACAAAAATATGCCATACTATATGTAGAAATAATATGAAATTTGACATTTTGAAAGTAAATTTGCTTAACAGAAGCAGGCCAATTTGGAAGAACACTCAACTTTGATTTTGGAGATAATATGAGGTGGATTTTTCGGCCATGTCGAAATAGCTTAATTTCACAGAACTGCAATGGAAACTATTTCTTTTTCATCAAATAATTCACGTTACCAAAACCCGTATGGTATTGGTGCAATCTCGAAGAAAGTGGCAGGAAACTTCTCAGATCTGATAATGAACCATCACTTGATTAAGTGGCTAAACTAGGAAAATTACTAAAACATCCAGGATATCAACCCTTGAGGACTGACTTTGAACATCACTCACTAATACCATTGTGTGTTAATAATTTTTTATTCTTGAATTATGAACATATATTTATGAAAAATATAATGAATATTAATATAATAGTAAGTTCATTTTAATAGCTTAATATTTTCTGAAAACCTTATATTACACAATTTACCTAAATGAACAGCACCCCAGCCCAACCAACAGACAAAAAAAGAGTAAATAATTAACTTAATTAACAAGAAGGGTGTGTAGGTAGAAGACTAATGCTGCTGTAGGTCAATGCTATATCTCAAACCAAACTTTGAATTATTAAACTGCGTCACTGGTCATTAAGGTCTCTGGTTATAATCATAAAGGAACAATTTACGAGGTTCAACTCTGCTGATTTTCATAACTTGGTTTTCTATTCTCAGTCTATCAGTCTTCTTGAACTATCCTGCAAAATTGAGACCTTTAACACTCTGGCCTTTATCTATTTAAATTAATCTGAGGAGAAAAAAAGAAAAAAACTTCCCTGAAATCAACTGAGGTATATTAAATATGTGGGATCATTCCACTTCTGCTTATAGGAAAAGAAATTAACTAAATGAATCAACTGCTTATGCCCAGATTTATTCATTCAGGGAAATTGACAACAAGAAGAAGCAACTGGATGGGCACATTACACAATAACTGTGGGAAGAAATCATTCAAATTATATATTTGAGGAAAGTGCAGATCTGTTCGAGAAATCTGCTTTTCACCAAATTGCGTTTTGCAACCAAAAAGCCCCAAGGAGACATAGTTTTTACCTAAATGGGAACAAAAGCCACACTGGGAGGAAGATTGGCCAATTTAATGGAGGGTTTTACTTTTAAAATTTTCAATGCTTACTATATAATGGCTCTTCCTTTTGCCAAAATGTCTGCAAGACAGGAAATGATGTTGATAAAAGCAGAGGGATACAGTAGTTCAGACAAAGAAAGAGCGAAGATACAGGGATGGCGCTTTAGCAGACACTTTACAATTCACAATGGCTGCCGTCAAACGTGACACAAAAGTCTCCGATGTCGAAAGTTGGATGCAAAAAAGTGCCTGACCCAATTTTCTCAGCTTTTCAAAAATTGCATTTGTCTGCCTCTGTGGTCTCCTCCCAATAAATTAAAATGGAGGCCACACTTTTGTGCTGCTGATATGGAATAACATTTATAAAACTGCAACAGTTTGAAGTAAAAGAAAGTGATGATTATAGGAAAAAAAAGTCAGTCCCTGACACTTTTTACACCTCCAGAACTGAGTGCTGCTAGAACCCGGTCCTCATTAGCTTCAAATAAATTGTCAAAAAATGAGATATATGCACCCTGGCTTCCTGACAGATAATCCATGTGAGCAAATCCAAAACGCAGGGGTAATAAAAACCTGATTCATTAAAGCAGGTTTTGGTATTTTTGGCAGTGTGAACACGTGCCACGTCCTGCTCTGAAATGAAATCAGCATTTTCATAAAGCTTATCAACAGAAGAAAGCATAACATGGTCTAAAGCTTTCCGGAGTGACTTTTGATCCTACGTAAGTACAGTACATTTACAATCAGACAGCTGTAGCCAATGGATTTGTTAACGTTAGCTCTTGGTGGTTCTTGAAGCACATGACTGAAAGCAAAGTCCACATCTTGTGAATCTCCAAATTATTAAATGCTTAGGACTTTTTTCAAGGGTATGATTAGAATACATGTAGAAAATTATCAGGATTCTTTTTTTAAGTTTAGTGTAGCCTTTGTCTTCCAGACTTTTTCCTACCACTGTATTTTCCAATAATTGTCTTGGTAAAAGTAATATGTGAACTACCAGTTTCTTTCACAGAGAGCTTTTGTAGATTACTATACATGTTGTTGTCAGTCACTGGAGTCATCCACATATTTGTATCTTATTAAAGGTCCCTATTTTAAAATGTATTTTATGTAAAATTGTTAAAAACAGAATTTTGGATTTTTATGAGATGTAAACCATAATAGCTGAAACAAAAACCTTGCAATAGTTTGTGTTATGTAAAATAAATATTGTTAATAGTTTCACTTTATGAATTAAATTACTGAAATGAATAAAATTTGTAATCCTTGTGTAATGAATTGAAATGAACCTGCTCATCAGAAATGCTTTAAAAACTGTATTTCTTTCTACTAAAAATCATAAAGTTAAGAAAGAAATTGCCCACGAAAGCTTTTCTGTTATGTACAAAACAAAACAGATACATTTGTGTGGAGTAACCCAGTTTCCTTTCAAATGTGGAACAGCTTCATACTTCACACATGACTGAATAAAGAAGAAAGAAAGAGATGTCTCTCTTAAGAGTAAAACATGATGAAAGAAACCCTCTAATGTATAGATGCTTTTTGTCTACAGTCCAAGAACATCAGCCCTGGGCAAGTATTCATTCCTTATTCCTACTCTAACTGTATTCCTCCAAAAGCAGAAAACATCCCGTCCTTCTATTCATCTATGAGGACTTCAAATCACGATGTGGCCTAAATCTTGAACAGCAAGTTCAAAAGTGCTGTGCATTATTGATTCCTCCCTGAAACAATGTTTTTATGTTCAAATGCTCCAAAAGCGGTTAAGACTGTGATGAAAAGACAAACAACTGCACATGGCACAGACCTCATGTGCAAATTGAGAGATTTATCCTTTGCAGCTTTAGAAAAAAAAAGTAAAGTGCTGAAGATAATCTCCTGACTGTTAAGACTGGAAAAAACATGGAGGCTGGATGTGAGGATGCTTTGTTCTGAGCTCTGATACACCTTCCCTGACAGAACCATCTTGACCTGACCCTGGTATTAAAGCTCTGGCAAAAAGGTCAAAGACACAGTCAGACAATGCATATCAACATATGCACGTGGCTTTTTGTCGACAGATGTTTTAAGGCTTAAATCTGTTAACGCTAGTGGTTTGAGTAAAGATTAATATTTGCTAGGAGTGTTTGAGGATAGTGAGTTCCACAACTAGGAAAAAAAAGAAAGATGTCTTCGGATTTTATCCTGTCAAATAACAGTTTGACACAGTTTTGCCAACCAGAGTCTGACAGTATTGAGGACAGCACAGGATACAGTACGGTCAGTAAAGTGAGCAGCTGCTGAGCCAAAGTCTGTTCCCTTATTTGTTCCTGCTTTCAATTTCTCCTGCTCTACCACATCCTAAAGATGCTCTATTAAATTGAGATCTAGTGTGAAGGACACTGTAGTATAGTCAACAATTTTCTGCCACACAACTTTTCCATTTTTAACCTTGATGCCGACAAAAGGTTATGCATGAAAATGCGTGTTGGTTGTTAACACCAACAAGTAAAGTCATTTAAACTCCCCATCTTCTCCATTCTGATTTGATGCTTAGTTTGTACTTTGGCAAAATATATCCAACACATCTGGATGTGCTGGATATATTAATGGATATATATAATGGATGAAATACATTGAGAGAGATTTGCTGAACTTAACCAGCAAATGATTGGCTTATGGCCATGTTCTTTACACCCTTGTCCCTTATTGGGATCAGGAGGGTTGCTGGTGCCTATCTCTAGCTAATGTTCCAGGTGAGAGGTGGGTCACCCTCAACAGGTCACCAGTCAACACAAAGGCAAACAGGACACACAACCATGCACACCCACACCTAGGGACAATTTAGAGAAACCAATTAACCATTAACCTGACAATCATGTTTTTGGACTGTGGGAGGAAACTGGAGTAGCCAGAGAGAAAACCCACCATTTACAGGGAGAACATGTGAACTCATGGAGAAAGACCCCAGGCTGGGAATCAAACCCATGGTAGAGTTGTTGCAAGGCAACAACTCTACCAACTGCACCACTGGGCAGCCTGCATTGCCCAAGTGCTAAAATTAGGATTGACAGCCAATCATAATCCATGTTTTTCTTTTAGAAATGTTACAGTTTATTTGATTGTAAATTGCAAAAGAAAAACAATACTGTTTGATTTTTGAAGAGGAACTGGTTTGAACCCTTCCAGAATTTTTTAAAGCTTGTTCTAATCCTTGCATGTTTTGATTTTTGGGTTTTCATCATTTTGGTTGTGATTTACTTATGATTTTAGGTCTTGCCATGTTCAGTTCATTTCCCTGTGTTCATTATTATTCCTCAGATTAGTTTCAATGTATTCACATGTTCTGTTCCTTGCGCTATTGAATTTACTTTTCTTGATTATTCGTAAGCATTTTCCATTTTAGTTTCTTTGAGTCTCAGTTCAGCTTCCTCTGTACTCAGCAGTCTCCTCCCTCAGTTCCCTGCTTTCTCTCTGCCACACCTGGACCATATTTCATCTGGTTCATTTCCATCCTTGCCTCCGTAGTAAAGCTTTTGATTTGTTACTTTTCATGGCTGGATTCTTCTGTTTTGTTACTATGATAGATTTTTCTTCTGTTCCTTATCCCATGCTCCATATTGTTAATTTAAAAAAAACTGTCAGATTCTACACCCTGCCAAGCATGAACTAAAAATGACCCATCTGAGTAAAAAATATAAAGTTTATTCTTAGTAAATTTAGCCTGCAAAGTCTGAAAATATTTAACTAGATGAAATTCCTAAGACTATCAAACGATGAAGGTCAATGAGCCCATGAACTGACCCATTATAGGCAAATACACCCAAAACCTATTGAGCTTTCTCTCCTGAAGCTGAAGTCAGTTGCAGTCTAAATTTCCCTCTGAATATAACAGTTCAGGTAAATCATTCGCTAAGGAGAATGACATACTTCCTGTGCATAAAATGGCCTCTGATTAAATTGCCCATTTGGCTGAATCCCAGGGGTAAATCCTTAGTTTTCCTTTGATGGTGATCTGCTTCTCCTGAGCTTCAACTGATGTGATGTGTGTCCTGATTATGATGGGGCAGAGAGGACTAACAGTTTGCCTCTGCTCAAAGTTCAGCTCTGCAACTTTCTTTTGTGGGTGTAAAAAGTTTAAACCTTGCTCACGGGGCAAGTGACAATCTAACAAGCTGTACCAAGTCTGGTAATGCGGCAGTTTTCTCCGACAAAAAAAAAGGTTTAAATGAATTTATAAAGGACTTTGATGAAAGCACCCACTAGTTAACGCTGTCCCATGAGGAAATGAGGCTGCAGTTGTTGCCGTCTGTAATCCTGCTCAAAGGCAGTTAAAACACAGTCTGCTGCAGCCTTTTTTAGGTTTATGGAACAAACTATGGAGAGGATTAATGCCCAGAGGCACTCCACAAAAAACAGCAACAGATCTGCACAAGCAGGCAACTCATGATAAAATAACATTAAAGCCTTTAATAAAAAGATCATTTTATAAGAAGAAGATTTTGAGTAAAGATGAATTTGGCGTCTTCCTAGAAATCCATTAAATCACTATAACATAAATCATGACCATAAAGTTGCTATGGGCATTAATATAATAGTTTGTTGCTGCATTGACCCAACAGGGTTTTTTTAATAATTATGAAAGGTGATCAATTTTCCTGAATACCAAAATGAATGGACACCATTACACTACAAAAACAGTCAGGAAAAAAATGCAGTAAAAAATATTTAGACTTTGATTTTTTTCTTGATCTTATTGTTTCCTTCAATCTTCTATACTACATTTCAGCTGTACAGAAAAGTAGACTTTGGATGTTAAGTGAGAATGTTTAAATTGTTTTGAACTATTTGTAAGAAGTTAAAATAAAAGTGAATATTCCAATCAAATTTATTGTATTCGGTACAAGATTTGTGTTTTCTTTTTATGCTATCATATTACAATACCAGTAAAATTCATCATTACATTTGTTATTATTTAAAAAGTATCGGAATGTAAGGTGATGTTTCTAAGTTAAGAGCAAACCAGAGTGACAGAAAATTGCATTAAATTTCAGCATAAAATCAATTTTTTCATGAATGAAACTCACCAGCGGATGTTTTCAGGGAAGGAATCATCGCAAATCCTTCATGGCTTTAACGCTCACATGCTCATCCCAGTTCAGGACAGTCTCCCTCTCCCTCCTCTTCCTCCTCTTCCTCCTTTCCTCCACGTTCAACAAGACTTTCCCAACATCTGTCGCACCACAGCAGCAGCGCTTCTCTCCGCCCTCCTTATTTCATTAAATCCTTTTTCCGTCCATAGAATACCGTGGGGAGTACTCGGATAATTATGGCACTAAAATAATGTAGGTCGGCTCTGTGTGCCTTGTTGTGTGATGAGGTAGAGAAGCGGCTTCACTCTGACGCGCTGCTGCTGCTGATGGTGCTGATGCTGCCGCTCCGCATGTCTCCACTCAGCTGCCAAGTCTGGTACAATAACAAAAGTCCCGCAGATTTAAAGGATGGATAAGCGCCGTGTGTCTGGCTGTAATGCTTTAAGTCCCGAGGAATACCTTCAGAAACACCAACAAAAATCAGATTTGTTCTATTGAATTTTAATGCATTGCTCTTTAGAATAAAAACAACATTCTCCAAATGTGCAGCAACATTAAAAAATATATATTTGGTTTATTTTGTTAACCCAGTCCTCAACTGGGTTAACAATCCATTGTCTGTTGGATTTAGGAGGATAGGACAGAGGGTTAGAACAAGTTTTAGTTGCCTATCCACACAATTTTCTTTTACACATGTAAATTACAAATCAATTCAGATCAATACTTGATTTAAATAGTGCAAAGTCACAAGAAGTTCACTCTCAAATAACATGGAAACAACCAATAGATGTGAGATTTTTCCCCTGTGTGTAACACTCAGCAGATTTGCAGTGTTTTTTAACAAAATAACACAATCAGAGTGAAAAGTGTGTTTCCTTCTAGCAGACAAAGAGTGTAGAATAATTACTTTTATGACAAATTGAGCCTTTAATTACACAGTACATGTTATAGTTTTGGTTCAGCCTTGTGAGAAAATGGTGAGGGATGAGAAAAGAACTGCCAGATAACAACACATTGATGTTGGGGATAAACAATAGTTCTTTAGTTTTTAAAACTAAAAATAATTAATTACATTTATTTCAGGCATATGTTGTTACAAATCATACTTGTACATCTTTGTTTTAACAATTTAACAAATTGAATTGTCTATGGCAAGTAATAATAAAGTGCACCACAATGCATTTGCATCCAAAGTGTGTCCTTGAGGCAGATCCAAGATATCAGGAGCAACATAGTGAGTTTGAAGAATTTGATGGTAATTAAACTTACAGGCAGATACAAGAACAAAATATAAGAAAACAGAAGAGGACAATGAAATCAAGATGGTTATATCATACACCAGGTGGACATAATCTGGGAATGCTAATCATTTTATAGGGATATGTTTGACAAAGGATGGTGACAACACAGAAACACAAAGGGTGTTGAAGGAAAACACAGAAGGACCCACAAATTAATGGATAAAAGGCCAACAGTAATATGACCTAAATACAAGTCTTTTGAATGTGTATATTCCTTTTTCTACTTTCATATCACACAGGCTAAATGAAATGACTTTGTTTTAGTAACATATTGAAAAGTCAGGAGTGTAAAAAAGCTGTATAGAACCAAGGATTTTACCCACTGCGGTTAAATTGTTTTCTCACCCCATAAGCAGATTTTCAGGATGCTTGGACTTTTCCATTTGGTTCCCAGTAGGTGATGGTGGTCCGAGGCTAAACCTCACTTTTCATTTTAATTAATCCCTGTTGCTTGTGGTTCACTGCATTCTGAAAGACAGCCATGCACTTCTTCATTTCCGCCGCTCAAGGGCTTTAGATCGGCTGGCAGGAGGCTCCACAGTTTGGCTTTGGAGGAGACAAGCTGCTTAGTAAAACAAAAAGTCACCATAAAGATATGTGAGGCTGGTCAAAGTGGCTGCAGATGTAGTGTACCAAACTTTAAAAAACAACAATCAGGCATCACTTAGAAGCACAATTAATATCAATGTTAAATATAATAATTCAATGGAAACAGCCGGAGAAACCCATCATCAATGAATGCATGCAGAAGTGACAGCCTTGCCCAAAGGTATCTGATGGTTGTCATGTGAAAATAGATAAATGTATCACTTTTACCCAAGGGTTTAATTATATCAAAAGCTGAGTTGAATTTGTTTTGTCTGAGATCAGCATCTGGAAGTGAAGCTAATTAGGAAAGAGACATCATGAAACTTTAACTTTGGTTACCAGAATTAGCTCCTGCTCAAAATCCCAGAGCTAACAGCAGCAGAGCTGATGAAGAAAAGAAGATGGTTAGTTACTTCTGCACCGCCTTCAGAACTCTATGATATTTTAAGAGCGCATCAGCTGTGCACTGCTTATTGCCTGGCATGAAATAAACCTTTGTGTTCCTCTTCCCAGACTGTTTGATTTCCTTTGTATTTATTGTGGGTAGCATTTGTGCTGTTGAAGAGATGTGAGCTGATAATCAACATTGGAGAGTTTTCTGATGTTAATTTTTGTTTGTGAACACACAGAAAAAGAAAATGAATCTGATTTGGTTAATCATTTTATCTTGTAGTTAATGTCTACTCTCTTATTTGTCGGAAAATAAATTTAAAAATTCGTCAATAGGTTGAGTGAAAGTAAAGTTTGCAGGAGCAAAAAATATTTCTAAGAAATCCAGCTGCCTAGTTTAAATCGAGCATTTAGGTTGTAATAACTGCTGTTAAAAACCACAGCTTTAAATAAATGACTCCATAAACTCAATAATTGCTTATCTGTTTTTTGTTGGCTGGTACTGCTTCTTGTTCTGCATTAATGAAGATGATGGCCTTGTTTGTTTATCATTGCAAAAAAAGGTGAACAGTTAATATTATGGCTGTAATTGTTGACAATTGTTACATTTCAATTCCTATTAGCATATTTGTTGTCTATCAGTCTATTTAGTTTTTGAGTGTCCACATTCCACTTTACATCAAGAGCCACTGAAGAATCTTCATAAAAAGTAAACAAATGGAGTGGCCTCAGATTTTAGCGGTTGTAGGATTTCTCTTGTATCTATGGCAAAAGACCATGAGCCATTTCATCATTAGCTTCTTATGTTATTTACTTTGAAATATTTCCAATTGTCTCAAAATGTGACAGTTTTGGGTATTACTCTTTTTGTTTGGCACCAAATAGAGTAATACCAGAAGAAAACATGTGTTTTTTTCTTTTAAATATATTTTTTATGTTCTACCATTGGATATTGAGTGAAAATGAGAAGTTGGTACTTTGGTCCCACACTAAAGTATACTGCAGTTGTTGCAGTAATTCAATAATCTGGGCTCTGTTAAGTATTGACTAAATAGCTACAACCATTTCTGTGCAGTGAACCTCTCTTTCTTTGCTCCCTTTAAAGCCATTTCTGCAACCAAGCACAGTCAGACCATTTAGCTTTTAAGGTCATGCTGAGATCCCAGCTGTTGCTTGCTCTAATGAGAATCCAGGGTTACACTGGTGGTGCTGATGGCTTGTATTATCAGCACTGTGTTAAAGAGTGTGCAGCTACAAGCCTTAAGCTCATTTCATGAGCTCATTTTGCACATCAGCAATTTCTCTCCAAACCTCAGTTCAAATCTTTTATCAATTAAAAGAAAGAGGCACAGAGCATGGCAGCACTTTCAAATCTAACACTGCTGCTAATCTCCAAAGAGCAAATGTGGAGACCCATCAGCATGTGACGGATAAACCACTGAAAAAATTATGAATGTGTGCTCCCAGCTTGTGTTTATGAAAAGGGCTTTCATCTCACTGTGTGTGTGTGTGTGTGTGTGTGTGTGTGTGTGTGTGTGTGTGTGTGTGTGTGTGTGTGTGTGTGTGTGTGTGTGATGCTGGGAGTTTCTGTGGCTGCTTAAAAATAAATACTAATCCCTTAAACATTATAGCACATGTGTGCATCAACAGATAGCGCAGATGCCCAGCAACCATGCCATGTGAAGAGATTAGACAACAGGAATCATGAATGACTTGGTTTTGCATCCAGTTTCAGACTGGGTCCGTTGATAATTCTCCTAAGATCATGAAACAAGCAGACAGGGCTCTGCACATGCAGACTTATTATATGCCCAGATGTCCCAGCTGGATTCAATGCTGAAGTCATTTATTAATACTTTGAGTAAATCATTATTTATTGAGATTGGTATGAATCTAAAATATATACAATAAATTATTCTTTTGTTGTAGTAGCGTAATCTCACTCTAAAAGTGTAGACTATTCCAATTTATGAAATATTTGACTAACTCAGTCAAATCTCCTGCGTTTTGCTTTGAAGTTAGACTGATAAAAGTGTGTACTGAAGAAGCTCTGCACTGTCACAGCTCATTGTCAGTTATGTTTAGGGTCTTTGAAGGATCTTCAAATAATGAATGAAGGATTAAGGACCCAATACTTAGATTGTTCCTAGAGCCATTGCCAAATATCTCCCCCTACAGTTCAGAATAAACACTGCATCATTAGTAAAGTTTTCCGTTGGGACTTTATAATCAGGCTCCTGTTGAACTTTTTTCAAAACTATAGAACATTTATTAAAAATCTCATTGCTCCTTTAACTACAGTGCTACATTTAAATAAACTGAAAAGACATACAATGTTTACTTTGATTACAATTCATCGGGTGTTTTTGGCCTTAAAATACAATTTGGTCACTTATTGAACTTTTGGTTTATCAAATGAAATAAAATGAAACTGTAAGGCTGTCAAAGGATGGTGACTTTGAAAACCTTTAAAGCTGCTACATTTCAGTTCTCGGGGAAAGCTTTTTGCATTTGCTTGCTTTCATGGCCTTCTCTTGTCCATGAAATGATTTCAATCATTGGTGATTTTAACTCTTAATATTTTGAGCACTTTTTATCCTTCCACTTACATGTCTGCTCATACTGAGATTGAAAAGAAAACAGGGCAGACGTGGCTCAGACTACAGGACCTTTCCAACAATGTAAACACACAATGTCTTTGCTTTCCCAAACAATCAAAGATTGAAATGGGAAAAAAAGACAACATAGTTTAATCTGCTGGAATCAAAACAAGCCTTTACAACCTCGTTGGTGTCTGCTGGCCTAATCTCTGAACTGGTCAGGGAAAAGTCTACACAGTTCAAATCAGGATTTAAGGGATGTTGGGCTGTCTCTCGCTCTATTGGCTTGAGGGCTTGATGTTTTAGGGCTTAGGCACATTTACTTCAAACCTGGAGCAAAATTAGGGTTACATAATCTGTCCCCAGAGGAAGTCAGTGGTATGGATTCATATAGAAAATGAGATGCCATTCAATTTCCTCTGTGGTGCCTCACTGCAGTGATGTAAGGTTTTCCTGCCTGTTCTCACAGTGCCAAATTGGTTTTTGTAATAGCAGGAAGCTGATACCCCATGATGTCTGAGTCAGCGAGTTTATCAACCGGATAAATCTAGGAGTTGAACTGCTTCCACATTTGTGGTGGCTTTTGCCTACATAGAAAGAAACACTTCAAATAATTCATTGCAAAGCAAGGACTTTAATTTTCCATTATTTACAACAACGGCGAGGCTCAGGCTGCCAGTGGTCACATTGGAGACAAAAGACTTCCACCATGGAAATATATTCTAAAAGCTGAGCACATAGCACTGAGGATTATTGGAAAATAAATCTATATCCCCATACATAATTTAACACTCAGGTCACGACCCTCTGGGTGACGTCTGCTTGAGCCGAGATTGGGAAGCTGGATGATAGATCAGTTTAGAGACAATACCTTTCATAAGTTTCATTATCTAAAGTGGCCAAAGAGGAATCTGAAGGAAGAGTCTTAAAGCAGCTTAGGATGCACTTTCCAGCCCAGAGAAAGCCAGCAGGGCTCTAAAAAAATGGAAGGAGAAAAAAAAGGCGCTCAGATAGATAGAGAGCTGTCAGTGATGAAAGGCAGAGCCTGAAGCTGCTCGCCTACTCTGCACTTAACACAACAAAGATCTTAGCACAACAGAGATCTCAGCACAGCACCCAAGGTTGTGGCTGACCTCAAGGAGCAGAAGACATGAAATAGACAGAGAGGAATTTTAATTATATTTTCTTGACTTGTTTCGGAAAAATTCACTCCCATTTTCTACACTTTAGCGGCATTATGAAACCTTTATTTGGAATAAGTGGAAAATTTGGGAGCCTGCAACTTCATATTCCAAATTATTGCAGGGCCTTTTTCAAATGTCATAAACGTACTGATAATTATTTATTTTTTGTGATTTTCCTTTTCCTTCCAATTGAAGCAAATAAAGATGCAAAATGGAAAAGAACCAGGCATAATATCTAATAAACAAAGTAAAGTTATTAATTTAGTATGAAGGGCAGCAAGTGATCAACGGTAAGTTTTTACAATTGTTTTCTCTTTATTCAAACATCTAGTTTGCATGCTACCTCCTTTGAAAACACTACCAAAAATAAAAAGTCACCAGATATTACTAAATGTTAATTAATTAATACAATTTTCAGCACCATGATGTTTGATGTCAGATGACACTCAGCAAACCTTTCTTGCTTTGAATTGCCAAAAAAAATTATTCCATTACATGAGAAAGAACATACAATGTATTTTATCTTAAGAACTCTCCATTAACCTTACAGCAGATGCTAATATTTTTAGCTGATTGATAAATGCATTATTTTCACACTCACTTTTAAACTGGTTATTTTGTTTTATTGCAGATATATTTTCCAGAAATCAATTTTTCATATTTCTGGTATTGAATAAATACTTGTTGATTTGGATTTTTTTTTAAAACATTTTTACATTTACATTAGGTTTAATACTGCAGCTGCTCTTTGGAGCCTCCTTGGCCAGAGGGAAAACCAAGACTGGTAAACCTCCAAAACCTGCATTAATGTTAGTGTATCTGGAAGAAAAGTAGTCATTCAAGCTTATTGACAATGATTAGCTAAATACCAAATTCAGACAAAAGTTAGAAACATTTATATTCAGCATGAGTTACTTGTGAAAAAATAAAATCATAAAACTCTGAAAATAAAACAAATAAAATGGCATAAATTAGTTTACTGATGGACTTACTTTCCTTTTTTCATATCCATGGGTGGGATTCATTTAACTATACATGCTTATCAAGAACCGGTTGGAGATTTAGGTGATGGAGAAACGTCTAAGCCCAATCAATGTGTCAGCATGGAGTTACTTCCCTTTGTGTTTCGTGAGCTTTGAGATTATTACAAAAAGGTACCAGATGACTGGTTTCTAGTGCTGCTAAATTAAGAGGCAATTTGTTATGAAGTGTGCAGTAAAAGTTTAGACAGCCACTTCATGAAGGCAGTGTGAATGTTTTGATAAAAGAAGAAAACTTATCGATCTTGAACTAGAGAAATTTAATAAGTAACAACCAGAAATGAACTGAATATGACAAGGCCTGTTAAACAGAAATAAACTACAAGAAAATGATTAAGACACAACATATCAGATCATTCATATCATAATGTTCAATTGTCACTTTACATAAATATTCTATTTTTCACTTTGAACTGTTTTCCATTCAATCAGTTGTGATTCATCAGTACTAAGTGGTTCATCCAAACAAAAATAATGTGACACATTTAAGTACAAGATGTTCAATGTGCAAAGACGGGATGGGCTCTAGTCCAGCATCAACATGCTGCATTCCAATTAAATGCAGCATGTTAGTAGTTTGAAGATCAGATTATTAATAAATCCCAAGTGTTGATGCACCAGTCCAAGCATATTTTATGAAGTGAAAAGGAAAGATGCTGAAATTGAAGTTTTTCCTAATGATTAATGAGCATCTGGTCATGAGCGTTGCTTCAGTGGGAATGGGAGGAAGAACGATGAAAACAAAGACGCTTTTTGTATTCTGGTGTTGTACAAAGGACAACAAAAGGGCAGTATATATTAATTATAAAGGTTTTGAAATATGTCTGTGTATAATTAGCTTAGTGTATGTAGATTAAAACAGAAACGATTCAGATTGATCTAAGGGAAGACTTCCTGTTTTTTCTGTCTTTGTTTCTTTGGAGCTTAAGCATCAAAAAGATCATCACATGCATTTAAATAAATTTAATAAAGGACTAAGTAACACTTATGTTTACCGTAGCTGCATTCATTGTATTTATATGAATCATTAACAGCTATAAAAATTAAGCCGAATATTCAAAACATCAGACATGAAATCAGATATGGGATGCAATGTCAAGCCAAAAGAAAAATCTTAAGAATAATAATAATTTTATGATTTTTTTTTTCAAAGTGAAGGTGTAATGATAATGCTTGCAAACTGAATATGCTCCATTTAAGCTGCTATATTTGCTAATAGAGGAGCGATTGCATGCAACATTAACCAGTGGCAATACAGTCATGTATCACTGGACATATGAGGCATACGGGATGTTCTTATATTTAGATTGGTGACTAGATGTTCTGGTCTGCTGTATGACAATATAAGTCATACGACATGTTCATATATACACACATGACTTGCAGGACAAGGAAGTACTTCACCACCAGACAGCAGAAAGACATGCAATATGAATATATATGTATTTAGGTCATGCTGTGGGAATTTATTTACTTCAGGTGTTTATATGAGTAATTCTTTTGTGCCGTGTTGCCATGACCTTTATTTTGATTTGTCTGAAATAAGGTTCAAATTTGACTGTTGATAAATACACATAAAATGAAATACCATCATGTATATAATTGTTCCAATCTTTAGTGTTGTGTTCAGGGTGGACACTGCTTTACTTTCTTTCATCAAAGGTTATTTCAGCATAAACTGCTTACACATAAAAATATCCAATTTAACATAAACAGAAACCTTCAACGTAAAGACCTTCATATTTGATAATAGTGCTAATGTTCATGGACAAACTTTAGAGTCTGAATCTGAAATGATGCAGATTTTCTTAACATAGTAAATTTGTTCATTCTCTGAAGTGCTCTATGATAAAATTTGAAAATTTGTAACAAAAGACATTTTTTTTATCCTTCTAAATCCACCTCAAATAGTTATCACTTTGTAAAGTTTTGGACATTCCTGTGTAACTTGAAACTTGACATCACTCCACCAGATGTAGCTTCCCTGTATGGAAAAACAGAGGAAAAAAAACTCCTCCCCAGACATGGAGTTCCCATTTTACTTCCTTAAATCCTGCCAATATAAACTCGCACAGTGACCTACTTTAACTACACAGGCACAGAACTTCACACCAAGAAGGCTTCACGAAACTTTTCAGACTTCTGAACCCGAGGTAAGTCTGCTTATCATGGATTGACTCATGTTTACTTTTGTCAAGCCTTTGTGTTGAGCAGGACTCATGTCAGAAAAGCCTCCAAGCCTTTTCTGACACGAAAGCACAGATGTTTTGTAACCTACTAAAACCTGACCGGCTGGTGTAGGAAAACAGGCTCTGGTGTGAAATGAAGCTGAACTTAGTTCTCTAAATTGCAGCTAAACATTGTATATTTCACTATATAAATAATCCATGTGAAATAAGTTAATTTCAACAACATAAAAGAACCCTCGAGAGGACTATCTGTGTGACTCATGCAGAAACACGGCGCCCACAACCGTAATTAAATGCACATTTGCTTTTCAGGCAAAGCTTTCTATCAGATCACCACAAAGGTGAAGCTATAGCTCTGCATGTATAATCAATGTGTGTAGGAAGCAGACGATGCAAAGCAATGCACTTCTTCAAAACAAAAGGAAACAAGCTGGTTCCTGCTGTTTAGAATAAAAGCACCAGAAAGTTGCTGGCCATTAACTGGAAACTGTGAACAAATGCAGATTAGATGCACAGTTTCATAAAAAGAGACTTGATGACCTGAAAGCACAGAGCTAGAAGGGCTGAGAAGTTTTTAAGATAAATAAATGGTGAAAAAACAAGCTTTTTTTTACATCATGAGTTGGATTCTTTGTCCTTTTGTTGTGCCTATTCGATATACAATCAGGGAGAGAATGTTGTTTTTCTTTTAAAGTTACCTGTCTACTTACTTGACACAAATCTGAGGCAGCTTTCCAGGGGCACAACTACACATTATTCAGGTGGATGCGAAAACATAAATCGGCGTTCCCCCCCTGTCCAGACGGGGTTTTGACGCCCCCTCTGGCGCTGCGCCCCTATGCGTTGCATGCGCTCCATACCCATTTTTGCACCACTGCTGCTTTCACCCGCAGCTTGTATAAAGTTTTCCTAACAGAAAAAAAGTGTATGCACTTGCACATTGTTCACTGTTTAGTCATCAGCACATGACTGAAACCCGGAAATTGAAGCCAGAAAAGAGTTTGGATAAGAGCCAGGTGATGGTGGCGGGCTTTGTGTTTAACTCAAACAGGTACTGTTCTTCACAGATGCAATGAATTAAGTTAATTATAATTGCAAATACATTTATTGCCAAATAATGGGATGAAAATAATACCAACTGGGCAAAAAGCACTTGAGTGTTAAATCTGGGTGTGATTTTTTTTTTTTTTTTACTTTCAGGATGTTGTCGTGTTTGTGTGTGTTGCTGCTGGCTGTCTCAGCACTAAGCAACATGGATGAAACCTTTCTGGACACTCAGTGGGAGCAATGGAAGACCACACATCAGAGAGAGTACAATGGTTTGGTGAGTGGCTGCTAAAACAAACTCCATCTCACACAATGCTTATCTGCCACTGAAGCCAGTGGCAGTTTCTGATATGGGCAACATGGACAATCACCCAGGGAGGCATCTTGTGGGGGGTGGCATGAGCACCTCCCTGCTACCTCTCTGGGTCCTTGTATTACCAAAAATATAATTTATTATATTAATATCAATACTAACCTTTCAAGTTTTTCCTCTCAGGCCAGTCATGTGGATTGCAGTATTTATAAAGCAATTCTAATAGAGAACGCTTATTCACCACAGGACTCCTTTGTTCATTAATAATAACTGACTTGTGTGGGTTTAAATGGGGTAGATAACAACTTCTGGCTGTAAGTGCTGAGAGAAAGAAAAAAGTCTTCTGGGGAAGTGAGGAATGTAAGACCAGTGATGTTTGATTGAAACAAAAAGAATCAGAAGTAAAAGAGGACATGCAGAGTGAGAATTGACTATTCTGATCGTTTTATTTGTTATTCCAGCCACTGCATTCAGAAATGACTTAGAGAATGATAAAAGACAAGAAACAAGTTAGTAAAATGTGTCATCTTTGTCAGATAAAAATCCCAATCATTTTAGATTCATAATAATCATTCTTCCATCAGCTGAAATCATGAGGGAAAATCCAATTAGCCCATTTACTGAATAGCTCTTAATAATTTGGGTCATCTTGACTCTGATGGTGAAGCATAAGAGGAAGAGTCAGAAATTCCCAACAGAGGAAACCTCCGTCACCTCTGACTTATTTTCTGACCCCCTTTTATAAAATCCTCTGTCACATTGAATTTTTACAATTATTTTTAACAGTTTGGCTGTGAAGATGGAAGAGAATATGAGTTAGTTGGTGTTAAACCAGAGCTGACTCCAAATTTATTTCGACAGTGCTTGCAGAGCATCTGTCGTCCCTGTTTGTGCTTCACCTCCGGCTAGAGGTCTTATCTCTGCAGCTGTGGAGTGTGTTAGCATCCACACTGTGTTCGAGAGTGAAGATGCGTGTTTGCTGTGCCACTTAGTCTTGTTTTTCTGTAGAGAATATAAGCGTGACTTTGATACTACTTTAACTGATGTTATGCAGACACAGATATTTTATGTTGTAGACAGATTAATATTTAATGTTTTTAATGAGCATTCCTTGAAAACATCCTTAAGATCAGTTCTTTACCTCTACAATTTGTCCAAACTGTTCCTACAGGAATGTTATTCACTGAAGTTCAGTCTCCACATTAAAGCATAGCACATTATGGAGTTGAAAAAAAGACATCTAAAAGAAATTTTATTGGGCTGCACTCATGTTTATGAGGAAAATGTTGCCCATTTTCCTCATAAACAAGAGTCAGAGAGGTTGGTGAAAACCTAACAGCTTACTGGTGAGTGTCTCCAATTCTTCATCATCACCTTCAAAATGCCTAAGCAGAGAGGAAGGTGATGTTTAGCAGCTGCACCACAGCCCAAAGCCTGCTGGGAACATTTGGTCCCTCAAGCATATTGCGAACTGTTAATATGGAGTTTTGACACAATAAACTGACTAATTCTGAAATAAACAACTATTTAAAAGAAAATTACTGGGTAAATCACTGGTTAAACTGTCCTAATTAATGAAATTAGGCTGCAATACAGCCAAGCTTTTTTCTTCTGTTCAACATGCTAATTATAATGAAATTTGCCCTGTTTGCCCAGATTGGTTTGCATCAGCTGTCAGGTCTTTATACAGATGGGAAATAACAAATGTAATCTTTTTTCTTCTATCATTTTTTACACTATCCTTTTTTTTTTTGCTTCCAAGGAAATACATCTGCAGCAAAAATAATTGGCTCTTGCTTGCAAGAGTTGAAGAAGGATTAGAAATGTTTTTTTATTTCCTTACATACATTTTCGAAACAAAATGTAAAGTATTATTTGTGTTACCATTTCCATACGTACCAATGACAGCGAGTTCTCGCTGTATGTAGGTCAGCATTTCACAGAACGTCTCTCTCCCGTACACAGCCTGGTTGCTGGTTTTATGCAGTCACCAAGTAATGGATTCACAGCCTGCAGGTGTTATAAGTTAGTTGCTATTCAGTCTTGAAAAATGGGAATGCGTACTTCTATTGTGATTTAGCTTAGCTACATTTTTCTTTATCACTAAAACATGTTTTTCGCTTCTGGTTTTATTAACAATAAAGCTTAAATTAACTAATTTAATTTTTTTCATATTTGAAAGTTCACGCTAAAATGTAATTAGTTGATGAAAAATTAAGTTGATACTGTTTTATGCCAATAAGCATTTTAAAGGTGTCTTTTAATAATTCTTGAAAAACTAAGAACTTACGAAAAAATGATGCTTTAAAAGAAATTTCTTTATGAGGCTGCAGAGGCTGAGTGTAGTTTTGCCTTTTGAACTGAGATCAGGACCTGAAAACTGTCTTTGTTTGACTCAGGATGAAGAAGGGATCCGCAGAGCCATCTGGGAAAAGAATATGCTAATGATTGAGGCTCACAACCAGGAAGCAGCACTGGGCATCCACTCCTACGAGCTGGAGATGAACCACCTGGGAGACATGGTATGCTAATGCCATGTTTATTCTTTCTCCATCTATTTAGAGTTAGGTTAAAGTACATTACACATCCACATCTCAATAAATTGTATATATTCTTTTGTTGCAGTGTTTTGTTAGAAAAACATACATATTTATTCTTCTTTTCTCCTTTTGTGGTCATATGTGATGCACCACTGTCTGATTTTTTTATTTTTTTATTTTATCCAGAACTGTATTTCCAACAATTCTTTGACTTTTAGTTTTCCTGTTATTGTTACAACACATTCTTTTTTATCCACCACATTTTAGGCTCGGCTCATTACAATAGACCTGCCACACTAGATGCAACCTACTGATTATATTCGTTAGAAGAAAGAAGTTAACATGAAAACTACAGCTCCCTGTTACTTCTGCATTGATGTCACTCTAATTGTTTTCTCTAATGACCATCACACCATCTTGGGCTGAAACATTAGCAATCTAGACTCATTATATAAGTATCTCCAAGTGACTAATTAATTATTAGCCAAATTAATCAAACTGTATGTTGGACTAATCATTTGGAGCCACTCCAAGCCTTTAGCATGCAGAGGGGAGTGAATCTCGATCATTACTTAGTGTAGTATGAGATCGGGTCTGGTAATTATCTGGTCTTTGCTGCAGAGTTAGAAAACACTCAAAGCTGAGTGTTTATTTTTAAATAAAAAGTCTTTTTATTTACTTAATATTATTTTTATTATTTTTTTATGAAAAATGTCAGATTGCTTGCATTGTGTTTTAGTGTACTGTATTTCTATTGTACACTAGAGATGAAAACTAGGCTGTATGGTTAACTCTGGCATATTTTGTAATTTATATTTATTCATGTCAAGAAATGTTTTATGTATTAACAAAAAAAACATTAAAACATTTGCATATTGGCTTAAGTTTAGATTTAACTGATTATGTTGCAATATTAGAGTCATAGAAAGGTGGTGTAGGAGATTGTTTTTTAACTTGAAACCATAAAATTATGGTAAATATTTTAAATGTTAGTTCTTCAGCATTTCTTTTTGTATACACCATATCCAAGTGTCAGTTTTTTGGCCTACTCCCTGCTTGTTGCAGCAACTGTCTGAAATCTCCCATAGGCGATGCAATGCTTGTGCATAACTGTCTTTCTGTTGTTAATCAAAAAGCTGATTGGAAAGCAGAGTTCATTAAGTGCAGCATGCCAGACTTTGGACTCATTTGTTGGAGGGAAATCATGTACATCCAAATTCTAGATTAAGGACTCATTTATGTTCTTGTTTAAACAGGTGGCTGTAAATGAACGATGCCTTCGTATTTTCATTTTGACTAGAAGACATTAAATTAAATGAAGGAGCTCAACAGATGGCTGTGTTCCTTCCTCCTGCCTGTTTTTAGACTGAGCTGGGCTGAAATCTCAGCATAAAACTGATAGGAATGAAAGGAAAACATAATCACTGAATACCAAGTAACCAGCTGTGTGTTATGACAGCCAAATACAAAACCAGAAATCACATAATATCCCCCGTGCTGTTCTTCATGGTAACCTGTGTTAATCTGTTTCTTCATAAATTCCTTTTCATCCTCCATCTCCTTGCTGAATCCATTCCTCTCTCTCTCACTTGTCTTTGGCTTAAATCTTAAAATGAATCCCTCTGCTATTTTTAAGTTTAAGTCCTTAAACAGTTTTCTTATTATATATTCTTTCAAGAAACAGAAAAAACGTTTATTTTTGAGATGGGACAGTAAAATGCTTGAATCTGATCAACTGCAACCTTTGTTTCCCTGGTAATAAAAACGAACACTTTGAGAGACACTCTTTGATTAAGTGTCATCTGCAACACTTTTATCTTTGAAACATGAACAATGTAACTATTAGGCATTTTTGTGTTCCTGCAGACATCTGAGGAAGTGGCAGAGAAAATGACCGGCCTACTGGTCCCAATGGATCATGAGCGCAGCTTCACCATGGCATTTGATGAGTCCGTGTCCAAGCTTCCCAAATCGGTCGACTACCGCAAGAAGGGCATGGTGACCCCGGTTAAAAATCAGGTCAGAAAAACAAAAAAAAAACAATAACAATTCTCTTTCAGATCAACTTCTTTTATTCTGGAAGTTATTTCCAAAGAAACACCCCACTTCCTGTGTTTTAAGGACCATGAAGAGTCTATCTGAGTAAATATTTAAAGCTACAAAAGATTGCTCATTAAACATAAAAAAAACTAAATATGGAAATATGGCATTTTGCAGAAAGACTCTGTCATTGCTCTGCTTTTAATAAATGGATAATATTGCTTGAGCATGTCCCAGCTGTCATTGGACACCCTGCAATGTTCACTAATTATAGGACCAATGCATAAACCCATATAATTTTTAATTTTAGGGAAATTTGTGGTCATTAATTACCCTCTCTATGGATATCCTTGGACAATGAGAGAACAGGTGGAGAAACTGAGAGCTTATTTTGTTCTTTCTTCATTTTCTTCACTTGGACAAAGTGGAGCAACATTCCCACTACGGTAGATGATGTCTTAATCCATCAATAAAAAAACCTAGTCAAAATAAAGATAAGATCTGAATATTAAAAAGATCTAACGTAGATTTCAACTGAGGACCTTTGACCTGTGAAGTTACAAGATATGTGGGCATTAGTCTTAAGCCATTCGAAAATTAAAATGTTAAAAGTAACATTTTGACCAATCTTCTGGGTGGAAGGTAAATGCTAAGATCCAGCTCCTGGCTTCTCCAGCCTTTAAATGAGGTTCCTTTCCCATGTTCTTCACAGTTTCAGAGGAGGGTCACACTTCAAAAGCCTACAAGAGACTGATGACCTGTCCAGTTCGATGGGATTCTTTCCATAAACTTGCTGCAAGAGAATTGGTACTAGGGCACTGTTTCCACATCATGAGGAAATGAATCATAATATCTGTCATCGATCATGACAGTATAAACCAATTTAACAATGATCAAAATGAAATATCTGCGCTGTCTTCCGTTACTACAAGTTTAAACGGTGGAGCAATAGACAAGGAGATGCACTTGAATCACAAATGGATGCATTTATCTTTTGTCAGACTGTGGAAGGAAATACAGATTCACTGTCTTAATTAAAGTGAATCGTGACACTAAAGAGAACCGTGTGAAGGTGTTGGTCGACTAAATAGTTGGCAGAGACATTGCAGTGCAGTAGCATAGACAGATATAAAACGGGGAAGTACAGCTGCCATTCTGGTAAATATGATGAATAACAAAAAGCATGTGAACATCAAAAGAACAACAACACATACCTTCCATGTGATCAAATGCTGAAGTCATGTGAGGAGGCAGAAATGCCTCCTCACATGACATGGTCTGCATACCTGCTTTGTTTCCAAAGCAGGTATGCAGACCATAGACAGAAAAGGTTTGATTATAAATCCCCAAACAGCAACGTTCAACACGTCATCTGGTGGAAACTACGTGTTTGTAAGGGCTTTGTGACTTTCATAGCAGCAAGCATGTTTCTAGGTATCTGAAATAAAAAAATAACAATGACGGGTATGTTTTTACATAAAACATGGTGCAAATCTTTTAAAAGCAAGAACAAAGTTTCCAAGCTTTTCTTGGAAGAAAGTTAAGAAGGAAACACGATTGGTGCAAATGATTAATCACCTGGGGACTCATGAGGTTGGATTTTTTTAAAAAATAGAAATGCAAAGCGAGAAGACAAACTATTACTTGTAGCTAAGTGTAGAGAAACTAATATTGGAGATGGGACAGATGTTGCTTGCAATGAAAAAGCTCTAAAGTCATTAAAAAACCCACCAATCAGCAGGCTGGAGTGATTTCTAGACAACAGCAGCTTTTCAGCTTTGAAATACTGAAATTGATGTGAAAGTGAAGAGTATATTTAATTCCCTCAGAAATACTTGGAAATACATTTTTCAAAATACAAACTTAATTTACTCTAAACATAATGGATACAGTAATTATCGCAGTAAGAGCCCAGTCACGTAACAGGGAAAAAAGCCTGTGTTCACTGCTAATGGATTTCAGAAACAAAGACCAGGCTGTGATTATAAAATGTAATTAGTCATCATGAGTGAATTGAACACTCTGGGGTTATTTATGCAAACTGTTGTCCTGCAGAACAGGAAGTGGACTAAGCATAGTGAAATCTGGTTTACATCTGTGATTCCTGCTAACAGGCGGATCAGCTTCACAACAATGTCATGTTATCTAATGAACATCAGAGCAGGTAGAGACACGCTGAGCCCACAGCTGGCTGAACATTTTCTCTTTGATGCTTATGGATTACAAAAGTCCTCTGGGATGGAATATTGTTTTCTTAAAATATTGCCAAATGAAGATTAATTTTCAGCTTACTTTTTTTCTAGAAATCTATGAAATGTATAAGTCATGTCTCATCCTTCATGTCAGTAGAAATTAATTTCGATTTACACAAGGAGATGTCAAAATTATAAAAATGGCAAACTTATGAATCTCCTTTCTTGTTTATTGTTATGAGAAAGAAAGAACTTAATGTTTAACTTTAAGGTTATTTTTGGTATCTGATTTTTCTGTTTTGATTCAAACAAATTCACTATAATTTGTAGGATATAATTCATTTCCAGAGTTTTACATCTAAGAGTCTTACTGACCAAAAATGTTACTGTTGTAACGCCCCCTTGTGGTTGAGTTTCATACCTGCAGATACTACATAAATAGGTTGATCTAAGCATCTCCTTTTCTTCCTGTTATTCATGAATTATTCAACATCGTGGCAGCAGCCTCTGCATACTAACAGCTCTGCTGATGTCTCACCCTCAGCAGATTTTAAGCTACTCGGTTATTATGTCCTAATGTTTTCTTTGATTGTAACCAATTTTAATTTTCGCCGAGATCAAACAGATGATCAGGGCTCTAAATTAATCTGGTTGCACATCTGTGAATCTTTTATAGAGAGCTTGTTATAAAGATCTATGTGTAGAGGAGAAGCTGTTTAAAAATTCATGGTCAAATAATTAGTGGAAATTTACAATGTTGTGCTGGAGTCACTTCAAACAGCGTTATTCCTTAGAGTTTTTAGTTGCCTGGGTAAAGTATTCATTTGTCAAAATTTTCAGTTCCAACCTTAAAGTGTAAACTTAAATCTGTTTCATTGTTAGATACGTACCACAGACATGCACTTAACGATGCACAAAAGATGCCACAGAAACACAGAGTCTCACTAAGACTCTATTGCATCTGAAGTCAAATTTACTCTTAACAAACTCTGCCCTCCAGCGTTCAGACACTATAATGCAACCACTACTTTATGAAACTTTTCTTGATTCAGCTGACTTTGCAATAATGAGGTTTTTGAATTTAAAAAATGTGCTCCTTGTCATTAGTAAATAATATTATTCTGAACAGTAGACGGTATAACTACTTCTTCAGCACTGATTTAACCTTGAGCTCTCGGTTTTGTCCTTCCTGACAGGGCTCCTGCGGCTCCTGCTGGGCCTTCAGTTCTGCCGGGGCACTTGAGGGCCAGCTGGCCAAGAAGATGGGTAAACTCATGGACCTGAGCCCTCAGAACCTGGTGGACTGCGTCAAGGAAAACGACGGTTGTGGAGGCGGATACATGACCAACGCCTTCAACTATGTGCAGCAGAATGGAGGTATTGACTCTGAAGAAGTCTACCCATACGTAGGACAGGTGAGAAACTCATTAATTAAAGCTCTATCTTTTGTATGGTCTTTTATATGTTTGTTGTAAAAGCGAAGTGAGATTCAGATTTTGTCCATACATCTACTAAATCCCTGAGGGCTTATCAATCAATCAATCAAATTTTATTGATATAGAACATTTCAGCAGAATGGCATTTCGAAGTGCTTTACATAATTAAAATAAAAACAGACATTAAATGAAGAGTGAGAAAGAGAAAGAGATTTTTAAAAAAGAAAAAGAAAATAAAAGGGGAAAAATAGGCAACATTTGGATAGATTTAGCTGAAAACCTCACTTGTTTGATCTTTATCTTAGTTTTTGAAACCCTTATTTTGGCGGTTTTGAAAGGTTCAACACCTGAGAGCTTCTAGGTGTTAGCTTTAACCACAACATGAAACTGTAATAACCACCAGTTCTCCTTTAGCCTGTCAGACATGGCGTGTTGAACAGCTCACGTGTCACAATGTCATTAATAAAGAAAGTAGACATTTCTTCTGTAAAACACGAGCTAAAGTTTAACCAACATGTGACTCAGCATTAGTGACGAGGTGGAAACTTTCCCACTAATAAAAATTTTTTTTCCTCTTCTGTTTACGAGAAGGTTTATTGTTTCAGCTGTGGGAATGTGATCAGTCAGGTCATGTGAGATGGGCATTTGAGATGTTCAAAATCATCAGGAAGGCATTCTATTCCATTCGGTTTTTTTCAGGTTTTGCTTCTTTTTTACATCGTTTGTGCTCTAGTTCCTCATTTTCCCTTTTTAACTAAAACAAAGATGCAGTTTTTCTCAATGTTAAAATTCCACCAAACCTGTTCTGACCTTTCTCATCTTTTGTTGCGTCTGCAGGACCAGTCCTGTCGTTATAACTCATCCGGCATGGCAGCCCAGTGCAAAGGCTACAAGGAGGTGCCAAAGGGTGATGAGCGCGCGCTGGCAGTGGCGCTCTTCAAGGTGGGCCCAGTGTCTGTGGGCATCGACGCCACGCAGCCGTCCTTCCAGTTCTACCAACGAGGTCAGTGACAGGTTACATCTTTACATCACTTCAGTAAAAGTTTTAAGGTTTCGAAGGAAAAGAAACACAAAACCAACAGTTAGACTTCACTCGAATCAGTGTGGAATGTGGGTTTTAAAGTTTGTGCTTCATATTCCTTCATGATGAAAATTTATTACACATTTTACCTGAAGTTACTTAGAGTGCCTAGCGCTGACTAGGCGTTTATTAACTAGGAGTTCAGCAAAAAGTCTTCTGAAGTCTGTCATTTCTTGAGAAAATATTAATTTTATTAAAACCTAATTTAAGTATTTTAAAACTAAATTCATACATGTTTTTATAAAACATGTATGAATGTCACTCAGTATGAACATGTTTGGGGTCTTTAAATGTAGTCTTGCTAATGTAAATCATTGATTTAAGAGAGAGAGAGAAAACTGAACTCACATCAGGAACATTTTATATTGTATAAATTAAAAGAGAAATTAAATATATATTTTTAGAAACTGCAGAGTTTTGTGGACATTCAGCTCAAGGTTGTGTGTCTCTCATCTCTGACATCATCAGGCATTTACCACGACCCCAACTGCAACAAAGAGGACATCAATCACGCCGTGCTTGCAGTTGGCTACGGTGTGAACTCCAGAGGAAAGAAGTACTGGATCGTCAAGAACAGGTGAGGCTCCTCGGCTTCCTGGAAGGCATCAGGTGGCTCTCGGTGTCAACTAAATGAAAGCTGCGTTGTTTGCTTCTCTGCTGCTGATTTGATGCCTGACAGCTGATGTTTTCTTCTGACAAACTGATAAACTGAAACGCTGCTTCACCCCTGGTGATCTTCAACATGTGCTGTTCTTTGTGTTGTCACGGCAGCTGGGGAGAGACCTGGGGCAACAAGGGTTACGTCCTGATGGCACGCAACCGTGGCAACCTGTGCGGCATCGCCAACCTCGCCAGCTACCCCATTATGTGAACAAAAGACTGCTGAAAAGAAGGGAGGACAAGGAAAACTTACATGGACTTTGAGGCACCAATACAACACGATATGAACTTGTTTGCGCTGCAAAGTTTTTCTGATTCATTGTGTGAAAACAAGACAGGAGATGAAAACATTGCTGGCAATGTAAGTTCCTCCCTTCCTGTGGTTGGAGAGTCAGTTCCTATAAATGCTCTTTTTTTTCCTCGCGATCATGTGTTTCGTTCCTCTGTTCAAGCACTTTTCTAATGATTCAAATGCAAGTTGTTGTTTTCTATTAAGATGAATAAAATGTTAAATTTGAAACTGAAATCATGTTTATTTATTCTCTTTCTTTTTTGGCTCAACCCCAAATTCCTATTTGTTTTACATAATCCACAAATTGTCAAACAAAAACAATCCCATTTAGATTAACTAAACTTCATCATGACATGCCATGAAGCCAAATATAGAGAAAAATAACAGTTTTTGTATTCAGCTCTATAAACACACCAACTATCACAGATTTGGGAGGATCTAAAAAGAAAGATAATTCTTTGAAACCATTATTTATTTCCAATGTATCTATAATATAGAATATGAAAACATATAACATCCTGATGAAATCAAAAATAAAATAGTTGCCTGACTCATCAACAAAAGTTTCAATTCTCTGTGGAACTTACAACATTGCATCAGTTTTGACCTAATATTCGACATCCTGTTTGGTACAGTGACCAAAAACAAGTTATCTTTGAGCAGAGCTTCTGAAAAATGTTTCACATTTCATTTACAAACTGACAAAGTCCTGAGTTGCAGCTTGTCGGCATAAAACTGATGTTGCATTGTTTTCAGAATATATTATTATTTGTCATGTCATGAAGCAGCAAAATAAGTCAAACACCATCAATAAACAAAAATGTGAGAACTAACATATGAGCAAGAATGTCTCATAAATGTCTTACTGTATTAATACACATGTTCATAAAAAAGCTATTGACATTAATGAAGATAAATATTGAAATCTTTCTGACAATATTTATCTTCAAAATACTCCAACAACAACATTTTTTATAAACAGTTTGTTTTTGTACTGTAACTTGCGGCCTTTGTAACAAAACATTGTGTTTTGCAAATTAACTTGAACATTAAATTCTAGTTGAATTTTGGACTGTACAAAACTCTCGTTTCAAACATTTTGATCAAAAAAACGATACCAAAATAGAAATGACATTTTTTGTTTTAAAAAGTTACAATAAAGTGTGGCTCGTGAATGTGTTGAAAACTAATAGAATTTGTGATTCTGTATTCTGCTTCGATGTTCAAGACCCTTTCATGGATTCCTCCTCATAGTTCACACTGTCACTGACCTCCAGGAGCCACTGTGAACTCTTGACCTCTCATCCGTAACTCTTTGAGGTCAGATTTTCAACTTGACCTCCACACTTTGGTCCAGAGACTGCTGCCGTTGGAGCTGAATGTTGGCTGGATAATCAAAGTCTTTGCTGCCCTTCAGAGCATTTTTAGAGACCTTCTTGACCTTTTGTTGTTGCAACAAAATGTTAATTGTGTTTAGATTTAGAAAAAACTAAATGGAGAAGAAAAACACAAAATAGCCAGATATAACGATCATAGGTACTCTAAAGCAATTCGAAAAAATAAAAATAAAAAAATAATAACACCGGAGGATAAAAATTGTTTATATTCCTCTGTTAATGACCAACAAAACCAACAACTGTCACGATGTGTGTTTCTGTGTGTTTATTTTTGAGTTTTCTTTGTGTTATCCTGTTCCCTGTGAGTCTCTGTCTGAGTCTTACCCTGTTGATTGTCTCCCAGGTGTGTCTCGTTCCCTTGATTACCTCATGTGTATTTAGTCTCCCCTGTTGCCTGTGTTCCTTGTCGGGTCTTCGTATGTCTAACGTTGTCTGTTGCCCAAGTTTGCCCATGCTAGACTCTCCCGTAGAACTGCTAAGTCCTGGATTGTGTAGCTTGCATGTTAGTCCTGTTTCGACCGTTTTAGCTGTGTGCTTGCCTCCTGCCGTGCTGCCTGTCATGGACTATTTCCTTGTGCCCTATCTAAAACCACCATTTTCCTCATAACCTGGGACTCAGCGTCATCTCCTCACCACAACCATACCGTTCCTGACAACACTGGTCACAGAAATAACTTGAAACTGGTAAAAGTTTTATTTCCAACTCTGCACTCCTAAAAAAAAATACTGCAAATCAACCAATAAAATTCAGACATTTAAAAAAATAAATTAATAAAGCAGGACAAAAATTATATGTAACTTAATATTTTCTTGTACAACCTTTATTAACAATCTTTTTTTATTTATTTACAAGTCCCTTTCATGACACGTAGGATTAATATTCAAGTGTGATCTGTAATGATGATTTCCAAATGACTTTCAATGAGACTTCTGCACCTGTCCAGACATATTTTAGCCAATTCCATGTGTGCAAACTGCTCTTGCAAAGTTTTCTAATTAAATTTCAACAGTATTTTATAACCATTAAACAGCAGATTATCTAAAGAGCCATTTTAAAACATTACAAGAAGGTGTGACTGCTTGAAAGGAAGAAAAAAACATAATTGTAGGAGAAAAGTGAACATGGTTTGACACAAATACCATCACATACTGAAGAAAAATTTTATTCTTTAATGTATACCAGAGATTTTATATAAATATATTAAAAAATACATTTTACATGTATAAAATATATGTTTACAAAATGGTACTAAACGTAATACATTATATAGATTAACTGCACATATTTCTGTTTTCAAGGCTGTTTTAATGTTTTTCTGCTAACAGTTGATGAAAGTAAAGTGCAATTACATCAGATTAAATGTATAAAAAACTTTTTAAAACAGAAATAATTTACATGACAAGTATGTATAAGACCTGCTCAAAAGTCATTATTAAAATGTGCTTTTGATTTGACATACGAAGCTCATTGTAATTTACTAAAAAATGACTAAATGTAAGTTTTGAAAGAATTGCACCTGTTTTTTGTTTTTCCCAGCTCTGCCATATTAGAGTCTCTTTTCTTCGGTTTAGTTATGGGGTTGTTAGATTTGGTCTATACTTACCTTGTTGCGCAGCTTTCTGTTTCGAAAGAGGAAGAACTGCGACGGATCATGTGACATTTACTGCATAAAAACCATCAGGGAAATACAGTGTGAGGAAGTTCAGTACAGAACCAGCGATGTATCCGGATCGGAAAGGTCAGTCAACGCCGTTTTAGCCTAAATGCTGTAAATTATGTTAATAATATCAAGCAACTTAACATACCGGTTACCTGCTCTTGAGAACCTCTGCCTTTACTTTCGATTTTGGATGCTTAACCGAAGTTTTTTGTGTTCGGGCGTGAAGGCATTTTAACGTCGTTCATCTGAAGCACACGGAGTTTAAATTTCACTTTAATTCTGTAATTCTCCAACTTTGCCCTTGCTTTATTATTTTAAGTCTTACCTGAGCGCAGGTGTAGTTTAAAAAAGTTATTTTATAAGGATTTAGCACATACAATATCCATTACAAAAGCTTTAAAGATCGGTTTTATCATTCGTTACTCACTTTAGCAGGTGGAATACGGAAGGATAATAAAATCTTCGAAGCGAGAACAAGTTACACCGATGTTTATTGGCTTCTTTGTTTTTGCAGGTAGCTCATTAGTTTCTAGTCACAAGATCAAACTGTTACCTCATTTGTGCAGTTTTTTTTTTTTTTACTGTTAACCAAATTAATTTTTGTGGAAGCGATACTTGCTGAATGTTGAAGTTCTTTCACACCCACATGCTGAAGACAAATGCACGTACAGAGGAACTGTTTGGAAAATGTGACTGGTCAAAATGTTCCAGCCAAACGTGGAACAATGAAACTGAATTACTGACTCAAACCAATACAAGACAAGACTGGCACCAGGAAGTGCATCAATCAGACAGGCAATGCTTTGATGCATGAATTTATCATTTCTTATTTTTCTGTTGGATTAAAATTTGCTTTCTCCATCACAGATTTTAGATGTTTATAAAGTTCACTTACACCCAGAAATCAGGTGACCCGATTTAAAAAAAAAATCAGTTCGTTTGATATATATAATGTGAACTTAGTGCTGTTTTTAGTCCCAAAATGTATTGGTGAATAAGAAAAGTGTACCAAAATCATATATTCTCAAAAATACATCATTTCCTTTATCCCTTCTGTCCAAAGGCAAGTGTTGCAAGTCATCCAAACACACCTAACTTCACTCCTGTTGACAGATATTTGCACAAAATAACATTAAAACACATAAACGTTGCTCATTTTCTGCAAGGAAATATAGATGATTTTTGTAAATAAAATTGTAGCATGATAAAGATTTCTATGTGCGGTTATTGCTGTAACCAAACTATTTGGTAACAGCCTGACGTGTCCTAACCAGGAAGTACCCAGAAACTCTCAGAAATCCTCTTTTGTGAACACAGCAACCACAAGAAGTCAAAAAGATTTCATAATTTCTAACACTACAGTTTTAATTAGATCTTTATTTTTAGTCATTGCTGTCAGACATCTGACATTCAGCAGCAAACCTGACATTAGGACACGTGGCATTTAGAGTTAATATTCAGAATTGCAACTTGTCTATGTTGTCTGGTGACTCAGAATCTGCTGATTTGTTTTTGTTCTTCTCTTGTACGAAAGGTGAAAAACTAGAAAATGTTTCAGGAAGCCACACCTTCCTTTAATTACCTCCATTCCCTATTGGTTGTTGGAATAGAGCTGTTATGTTTTTCTTGTTTATTTTGCAGTATATTGCCAGATTCATTTATATAGAATGTTTTTAGTTGCACTAAAATAATCACAAAATACATCTTAAATTAAATAGCTAAGAGGTTATGTCTTAGTTTACAATTATTCCACTTTGTTATGACACTAAACGTGAAGACTGAGGCGTGCAGTTTCACCTCGATGGCATGTCAACCTGGATGTTATATGACTTTTTAACTGATAAGTGTTATTGCTTATTTAAGGCAGTGACAGGCACAACACCTACTTTTGAACACCACTTCCT
Organism: Micropoecilia bifurca; assembly: GCA_903067075.1. NCBI lineage: Eukaryota > Metazoa > Chordata > Actinopteri > Cyprinodontiformes > Poeciliidae > Micropoecilia > Micropoecilia bifurca. Next base: position 12,812 of record CAEGAF010167586.1, on the reverse strand, counting down.
CCTACACCAGCCTGAAGACCAAAAAGCTGCTCTTCCTTTTGTGGTCTTGGTTATGTGACCATAAACATCTCTTTTCTGTTGAATTTGGTGGATTAAAGAAGTGATCGACCTCTGTAAAGAACTGAAAAGTTGATTCTTTAAGTATTGTTTTTATACAGTAAATGTTGCTGTGTTTCTTAGTTATAAGTTTATCGTCTTGCATAGCACAGCCTACATCTGCCTCATCAAATGTCAGATGACATCCTGTGTTGTCTGCGTTTGCAGGTCTGATGTTGGGGAGCCTGCTGCTCGTCTTTCTGTGTGTGGGAGCCGTTGTCTCGCTCGACAGCGGCCTGGACGGCCACTGGGAGCTGTGGAAGAAGACACACAGCAAGGAGTATCAGAATGAGGTATGCAATTCAAGATGTGTAGGCAATGCTGGTTGTTGCATGTACCACATTTTGGATTTTCTCCTTCATCTTGGAGAAAATCCAAGATGAACACACAACAAAATAAACACTCACTTCCTGACAACGCCCATTCTGAAAAAAACAGCTTCTTGTTCAGGATCTGACTCTAATTTACTAACAACCTCATATAACGAGTTTAAAATTATTCACTCCAGATTTGACTAATCTAATGTTATGTTTGACTTAATCTAAGGTGACAGAAAAACAATTTAAGATGCTGTTTGTGTTTTCACAAGACCAAAGGCTTCATAAGTCATACAATGTGTTTAAAAAAATGCTTCAGTGTAAAATTATCAAAATAAGGAAAACCAACCTGAGTAGTCAAAATGTCATCCCAAATTTTAAAAAACTGAAACTGTGTTTGTCTCATTTTGCTCTTTTTGGTTGATTATTTAGGAGGAGAATATGCACCGCAGGACTTTGTGGGAGAAAAATCTGATGCTTATTACTAAGCACAACCTGGAAGCTTCAATGGGGTTTCACACCTATGACCTGAGCATGAATTTCATGGGAGACCTGGTGATTTACCTTTTCTTATTATTTCCACATCACTCTTCAGTATTTAATTAGACTCCTAAATGAATAATTACCACGAGAAGCCATATAAGTGGCCTGGAATCAAAGCTTTTTTTTAGACTTACATTAAGCCAGAAAAGTAAAATGTGTTATGTGAACAAGACTAATTGTAGCTTAGAAAACTTGGGTGTTTCACTCTCAGCCCAAAGTGAAGCATTTCTCAGATTGTTGTCCAAGTATAGATCTGTTAATATCTGAGAAGGAAGCACTAAATTTGCACAAAACCTTTCCATCAAATAATCAACTCAAGTTAAGCCCAAGCAGGAAATCAAGACCAGCTCTAACCACAAGTAGCTTAATAAAAATAGTAATCTAGTGATGCAGCTAGTAAATATATATCTTTAGGTTGGTATTAAATATTATGTTGGGTATATTTCCCAGGTGTGCTTATTAATCTTTAAGCAAATGAGCAGATTCTTTGTAAACAATTTTTGTATTTCTTTATATTAAATCTTAATCATCTAGAGGTATTGACACCTTTATGATAGCATTAAAAAATAATTACAAATACCTCTGCTATGCTGCTCCTTGACTGTCCAAACCTTTTTGTTTCTTTCTCAAGAGTCCAGAGGAGATCATGCAGTTTTACACAACACTCACTCCTCCTACTGACCTCCAGAGGGCGCCATCTCCCTTCATTGGCTCTGATGTACCAGACACACTGGATTGGAGAGATAAGGGCTTAGTCACGAGAGTAAAGATGCAGGTAAAACTTTACCAAACAAAAGAAAAATCCATATGGATCCCAAAACAATCAAAGCCCAAGTACAACCGTACTTTCATGACTTGTTGAAAAACTCGTTTCAGTTTGCACTGTCATTGTTTGTGTTCACCTTTAGCTGAATACTTCCTGTTCTTTGTTGCTTATTCAGTTTTTTTGCTTTATCATAATGATCAAAAATATTCACCACGTGTGACTCTGATGAGGTCTAAATTCTCACCTGCATTTCTGGTTCTTAAATTCAGTCTTCTTTTGAATCCAGGGTGCCTGTGGCTCCTGCTGGGCCTTCAGCGCTGCAGGGGCCCTGGAGGGTCAATTGGCCAAGAAAACAGGAAAGCTGGTGGATCTCAGTCCTCAAAATCTTGTGGACTGTTCCACAAAGTATGGCAACCATGGCTGCAATGGAGGGTTCATGCATAAGGCCTTCCAATATGTTATAGACAACCATGGCATTGACTCTGATGAGTCATATCCATATACAGGACGGGTGAGTAACTCAATTTGACAAAACACATATGAAATTTATATTTTCATCTCTCAGTTATGATGTAATGAACGTTACTTTTAACTGTTACAAACAAAGGTACAAACATAACATAAAAAAGAATTTGTTGTCTCCAGTTTTAGTTAAGAGTGCATAGCTCCTGAATAACAGTCCATAGTTGTAGAGCAGATATTGAAATCCTGCTTGTACATAAATTATCTTAAAAAAATGTAGCAAATCAATACACTAGCTTAATCTAGCCAGGAAGTCCCTTCCAGGTCTCCACTTTACAAGGGAGACCGGGCCAAGATCCTAAGCACACAAATCAGAACTAAGTTAAACAAAGATTTAAAAATTAAACAAAAAACTGTGGAACTATTGAAACATAGTGACCGAAGAACAAAGAAGAGCATTCTTCTTTCACATAATTTGTGATAGAAATAGTTAATGAATATGGGAGTTTTACGTTTCAGAAGGTTTTGTAAGGTATCCCATGATGATGATGTGTGTTTACCTCAAATCTGTCAAAAGCAAATACTGGTAGACAGGCAAATCACTGCTACTGGAGCTGATGGAGAAATATCACCGAGACACCAGGGAGTTTACCCAACAGAGCCTTATAAGCCTTATAATAAAAACACATCAAAGTTGTTGTCTATGTATATTTACTAGAATACATCAAGGTTCATAAAGTGGAAGAGCCTTGTATGCATGTACAGTGCAGCACTGTATTCAGTCATATTCAGAAAGGTGACTTAAACCATTTTTGCTTACTCCATATTGAAATACTTATATGAAAATACACTTCCAATCATTGGATAATCTAACTTATAATGTCTGACGTTCTATTACAGTGCAGTGTGGCTGATGATATAATCTGCATACAAATACAATTTTAAGTTAATAGGAGCTTAACTGTAAAAATGTACAGTGTTTATATTACTTCTTTTATAAGATTTTTGTGAATTTTAACTGTTATTTTAGGACCAGCCATGTCAGTACAACCCTGCAACCCGTGCAGCCAACTGCTCCCATTACAACTTCCTGCCTGAGGGGGACGAACAGGCTCTGAAGGAGGGAATTGCAACTATTGGGCCCATTTCAGTTGGAATTGATGCCAGGCGACCCAGATTTGCTTTCTACAGAAGTGGTAAATTGGATGTCATTACATGATTTGGTTATTATAAACAATTAAATATTAATTTACTTTTTAGTAGTTCTTTCTAGTGCAAATTAAGCTAGAAAAGTTTCAAATTGCCTGGAAAAAATAAATGCCAGAGATATTTTATTTATTTTTTTATTTGTCATTTAGGAGTTTATGATGACTCAAGCTGCACCCAGAATGTGAACCATGCTGTCTTGGCTGTGGGCTACGGCACACTGGATGGACAAGATTATTGGCTGGTAAAGAACAGGTGAGACATCGTGACAGTCCTGAAATTCTTGCTAACTTTTTAAAAGTTGGAAATTAAACCAGAATTTTTTTAATTATTTCCAAAGAAGAGGGAAGAATTTGATGTATTGTATTTGTTGTATATATTAAGTTGCAAAAATGATAAATTCAAATATGCATATATAAATATTGCTGACTTAGATGGAACCATTTGTAAATGCTTTCCAAGATTAGGAATAAGTAGCATAATTGAACTATGCTGCTTTTTCCCATGCAGCTGGGGAACTTCTTTTGGAGATCAGGGCTACATTCGGATGGCGCGCAACAAGAACGACCAGTGTGGGATTGCTCTGTATGGTTGCTACCCCTCCATGTGATGATAAAGGGAATATAAAAAATTGAAAAACAAAATAATTTGAGTGTTACTACAAGTAATCAAATACTAAGGTTTAAAGACAGCACATTTGATGTTTTTCTTCCTTTGGTCTAAAGTTGATTATTTTAAATTTTTTCTACATGTGTAAACAAATACATTATATCTAGGTATGCTTGTTTTTATTCAAACTGTTTGTATTTTTTGATTCTATAATAAAAAGATGTTTTAACTTTCCTGATGTGTTTTTTTTTAATTAAAATACATTCAGTTTAACAATAAACAGAGTCTCTAAAACCTAATAAAGTTTAATGGTTATGACCCCTTTCAGCAGGATAAAGCAACTTGGTACAAATATGATTCTGAAATGGGTCAGGAAACACAAAAGTTAAATGTGGACTTAGCTACCAAATTCAATCTAACTGAGCATCTGTGAGATGTTGGGGACAAATAAGTCCAATCTGAAATAAATATGTATAGTTACACATTAAACAAATCATATTTTAAAATATTCATTATAGTTGATACAAAAAAACAAACAATAGAAGATGATCATTCTGATCATGTTTTTTTATCATTTCAAATTTGTGTACAGAAAATGTGGATTTACCCATCAACTATATTTGTTTTATTAATTGAAGCTCTAATACGTAACAAAATAACAGAACCAAATGCTTTAATATTACGCTGTAAAAAATATATTTGTAATATGAATTACTGTAACTTAACCCCTACCTAAATTCACAATTTCCTTTAAAAAGTAAATACATGACAGTCCTTCAGTTACGTCCTTTAAAACGTCAGAGTCAGAATAAAGAAGACAGAGTCCAGCAGTGGGTTACAAATGAATCATTTTTATTTTTTTAGTGCAACATCACAACAAACAATTTTCACATGAGGTATTCAAAGGGATTTTTCTTAAGTCGTTGATACAAAACGTCCCACCATGATTGATGTTTAAAGTGTTGTGTATCTTTTTTTAAAGCCTTTGGTTGGTTAGCCACATTCATTAGTTAAGTCTAACACATGGACAAGAATGGCACAGTAAAGCATGGTGGGTCGATGAGTCCAAGCTGAGGTAGCGCCAACATTTCCCTCAGCCTGTCCTCAGTTAAAGCTTTCTGTATGGATTTCATTAATTCCTACTTACAACAGTGGGATCGAACAGTATTTCAACTACACTAAACATTTGGAAATAACAGGGGAAGGGAAAGGGTGGCTTACAAATGTGGAAAAATAGCTTCTGTCTCCTTTGACCTTTCCTTTTTCTTATTCCGGGATGAAGGCTTGATTCTCGGGGGGATAATTCTAGTTTATGGAAAACAAGGAATAGGCAACGTTGATTACAGCAAGAACCTCCTTGCTTAGATTGTCACCTCCTTCTTTTTTGGTCTTGAGAATGATTTTATATATACAGAACATGGATCAATGGGACTCTAGCGTACTGGAGTTCAGCTTTGGCTGGATGCGAGCCTCATTCAGGCTCCTGTTTCGGATTGATTCCAGCACATTTGGTTTGGAGCAAAAGGCATGAAGAAGAGACGGATGGACAGACAAGATAGATAGATAGATAGACAGATAGACAGACAGACACCCTGACAGGATGGATTCTTTGGTTAAGGAATATCTTTGCCACACAACAACTCACACAGTTGAGGTAGATGGGTAAAGTCTTTGTGTACACACAGGGCAGGAAGGCGGGGACAGACACGGACACACTGGGGTTTCCAAAGTCCAAAAGACTTCCATCTGAAGACGTGGCCTCATGCCAGTTTCTCAGTTCCAGCTATACATAAAACTGTTTTCTGTAACATAAAGACTCAGCAACCCCTCCGGTGCTATTTTTAATCCTCTGAGTGCTACGGTCAGCTCTAATGGGGAACCGTTAAAATGATTCAGCAGTTACCCATTCATCTTTGGTTGTTTTCTTTTTGTGTTAAAACAAAAATATTTTAAAAAAAATATCATTATTCTGAAAGGATGACTTATATTTAATTTTTGCTATTTTACCATCAACATGCTGCTCAGGTTTCTGTCTCAGAGTTTCTGAAGATGACACTAGGGGGTGCCGCAAGTTAAAGAGGCGAAGGAATCACCTGCAGCATGGAGGGGTGTGTTCAGCCCTCCCTGCTGCCTCTCTGCTCACAGACAGAGAAGGAAGATGCTTTCTGCTTGACACGGAGCAGAAGGTGGCTCAATACAAACAGATCTGTCTCCATTTTAGGCTCCCAGTCAGAGAGACAAAGAGGAACCTGAAAGGTGTCACCTCAGCTTTGATACGATGACAGCGGCGAGTTGAGGTCGGCAGAAGATCCTTCAAGCTCCTTTATTTTGAATTTTTTCCACCCTGGTACTGACTTGACCACTCACCCCCACCTCTGCCCCCCCCCGCCCCCCCTACGCCCCCTTAGCTCTCAGCATGCTTACAATTGTCACTCATTAAAGTTTAATTCAGCTCCATGCCCCGGTCCTCCAACACCTCCTGCTCCTCAAACAACCCCCCCCCCAACCCTCCATCCTACTTTTTTCTACACACACACACACACACTACCATCCTCATCCTGGATGATTCAGCCTCCTCTCTGATGTCTCTCCCACTCCCTCCACCCCTTTCTGAATGCCCCCTAAAGCCCACAGGTCTGGCCAACAGCAGACCTCAGTCCAAAAACCCAGAGAGGAGATGGGATAAAAAAAAGCCTCCACTTTGAAGTCCACGAAAAAGTCGATGGCCTCTTTCATGACCGCTAGTCTTTCAAGTGCACGCTGTGAAGGGGGCTTCACCGATCCGCCCCCTTTCTAGGCGCTAAAGACAGAGAAAGAGAGAGAAAATGAGAGAGGGGGTTCAGGGCAAGAAAAAAAGGCCGTGTCAGCCTCGCTGATGGTTGGAAGCATTTCCGCAGGGGGTCAGAGAGTGAGGTCTTCAGTGACTGTCCTGGTTTAAGCCTCCAAACAAACAAAACACTAGGAAATCTAAACAGTTGTGCTGTGCAAGTTGATCAGGCAACCTGGGAAGTTGATGAAGTTACAAGACAATTAGGAAGGGTTGCTAAAGAAGTCCCTGCAACAAAATGTAGATAATAAAATAAATCCAAGGACTCTACCAAGGAAAGATGGACACCAGGGGTATTCAGAGGATGAGGACGTTCTCAGTCACTTAGGAGCAAAGGATGGTGTTTAAGACTTTCTGAAATACTGCTACAACAGAGTTGAGGAAAATACAGAATATATCTTAATATCAACAAGAACCCATAAAAAAAACAGGAGTAAACTGAAAAAAAACCCTGTTGGAACTAAGAATGGGCTGGTTTGTGATATCAGAGTATACTTAGGTTATGCTTTTAATATTTAAAATTGTCAATAATACAATTTCTATAATTCAAAATCCCTTAAATTTTCCTGAGAACATACTGATGTGACTGGGTTTTAATCAGTACAGTAAGAGAAATGACCCTCCCCCACCTGTTGCTGTGAATTGTCTTGAACTACACTGATATATTGTTCCTTACAACATTGGATCAAAATCAAAACTACTGAACTGGCTGTTATGAACTATAATTAATATGCATAAGGAATAATTGTTTCTCAGTTTTAAATAACAGCAACGCGATCCTGTTTTACGTATTTGTCACAAGTAATGTTGTTATACTGTGATACTCTCATACCAGCCCAAGCTTAGTTGGAACTGAGACAACTGTCAGAAGGGCTTGGCATGTGTGGGACAGCGACGTTACACATAGACGGGGGTTCCTGCGCTGCGCCGGGGAGGAGTTTGGGTGAAGGAGAGACGGCGGTCACAGCCATTCGAGTTGAGCCGAGCCGGAGCAGGCAGGTTTGCATGTGACCAGGGTGGACTCCCACTTTCACCGCAGACAAGCTTTAAGTGGGTCCCCCAGACGCTTCACCCCACTCCTCCACATGGCATCGATCTGGATGCAACTTTAACAAGCAACTCGTGAACCCATGGGAAGCCACATCACCGTTACCGTCATCTATAGCGTAATTATTTCTCAATATAATCACAACATTCAAACAAGCTTTGGCCTTGGCATTAAGAGAGGACAGCAGAGACATTTGCAAGAGTAAAGAATTCCCCATTTTCCTACAAAAATAAAAAATAAAAACAACAGAAACAAAAAGATAAACGGCAAAAAAGGCCAGGCCTTTTAGGATAGAGAGATAGAACATCACATGGCGGATCGGGTCGGGTTTGGGTTGGGATCAGGAACTGGGTTTAGGGATTCAGGTCGTACATTCAGGGAGGCAATGTTAATCTTTGGTATTACGATGGGTTTCTACAGCTAAAAGTGCCCATCAGAAAAAAGTCTTCAGTTTCACACAGACATACGGAGCATTGTTAAATAAATACTTACAGTATATAGATAGCATAAATAAATTACCAAATAAATACAGAGAGGAACACAAAAGGAAAACCATAAATACACAAATGCAGTAATAAATACCATAAATCAGATCAGCAATTGCATTTGAAATGTTCTTGGTTTGATTTTGCTATTGGCTAGAAGAAGGCGTGTGAAAGCCTTTCCTCTGCAGACCAAAACAAAAATTAAAAATGACCTTCAGCAGGGCTGAGACAAACCGCCCCACTCTTCCAACATGTTTCCTATAAATAGGGCGATGTGCTTGAAATCTGTACAAAAAGGGCAGAAAGAATCACATTCCTCCATTTTCTAGACATCTGTTAAAAAAACACTTCAGAATGGAGCAGAGGTGAGTACAGTTATTTGTAAATGAGCTGAAAAAAATACTAAAATCTCACTATACACTTTGTCAGGTGTACCTCTTTTCTATGAAACCGTTTGAGTTCAAATTTATTTTTTATTTTTTTTCTCGTTTTTGTGGCTTGATTTTGAGTCAAAAAATGGCTGAGGAGCTCTTTTGTGGAAGCTCAGCGACAGTCTTAAAGCTAAAACGGTTGCATCAACAAGTCTGTTTCCGTGTCCTACTTGCGTTCATCGATTCTGTACCGGCATAACATCGGCGATCCCCCCTGAAACCTCTGATTAATTCAAGGCGAGAAAGTCCCGACAAAATGCTGCAGACGCTCTCGTTGGTGATCTATGATTGACGGCTGAGATTTACAGACGCTAACAGAACCCCGTCCTGATTATTCCAGGCTCCAAATTTGAAACAGCACCAAAACAGTCCTGGGAACCATCACCATGGAAACACATGCTAAGAAGGGGGAATTGACTTCATCACAAAAAATAAAGGGATAAAAAAACTGCCTCTTCTTCCTCTTTCACCTTGATTCTTGAGGAAAAATAGGAGCACGGGGAGAGGATTAACATCTTTGGATGACGGTGAACACTTTTGATTAAAAAGTTACACGATGGAGCTCTCCAGGTGTGAGTAAACGGCACCTCTTGATTCGTCACGTTTGGAGAGATGGGGATAGATTTGAAGGTACATCAAAGTATGCTTCCTCCTGATTTGCAATACCCTCATTATCTCTAATCTACATAATCAAAATAATGCAATGAGATGGTGTCTATGTAAGGGTGTTAATCTTCTTCGCACCCTTGACTATACAAGCAGGACCTCACATCCTGCAACTTTTATCATTCTAGGCTTTGCCTCCTTCCATTTCAAAGAGGCAATTGACTTTGGTTTGGGAAAATGCTTCATAAAATTATCTGCAACAGCTCCGTCACTCCTTCTGATAACGAGGAGGACATTTGTAACGCCTGATCTCCACCTAGACCAGTCTATGTGCCCCCCTTGCTCCCTCGGCGACTTCCCCAACACACCTGCGGGACAGGCCATCATCACGCGGTGCTGCAGGACACCGCGGAGGAGGAAACGCTGGAGCCCGAGGAGCCGGTGGAGGAAGGGCGGCCCTCGTCGGCCCACTTGTTGAGGTTGCGTCTGCGGGCGTTCATGAAGAAGTTGCTGACGGTGGAGAGCTCCAGGCCCAGCTGCTGGGAGATGGTGACCTGCAGTTCTTTGGTCGGGCGGTGGTTCTCCCTGAAGATGGCCATGAGCGTGCGCCGCTGCAGGTCGGTGAACACCAGCCGGGTGCGCTTCGGGCCCTGGTTGCGCTCCAGCTTGCTCTGCTCCTGCTCCTTGCGCTTGCAGGCTGCAGGCACACGGATGGGAGATGAATTAGAGGGAGGGAGGAAAAGGGGAAGCGGGCGAGCTAACAGACTGGCTGGCTAACTAGGACAAATGGATTAAGCTGAGGGAAAGTGGATTTGTTGAAAGAAAACAGATTAGCTAAGCAACTTTGATTAGTTGAAAGAGATGAATCAGCAACTTGTTTCATTGTGCTGTGGAGGAATCAAGACGTTCAATCTTTCACATCTTGTTGCCAGTGAGCTGCTGGTGACGGCTGGGAGAATAAAAAAAGCAAAAGGCACGTCCAGGCCAAAGCTTTCATGTTTTCATTGTTTGTTTTTAACGGTTCTATAATTACTTTCAGAAAAAAAAGTTTTCCCTTTTTGTCAGATCTAACCAGGAAAATGAATCCAAAACCGTCCATTGGTATTAACTATGTGATTTAAAGATATAGAGGAATACAAATTATTTTTATGCACAAAATGTGATATTCAAACCATTTTTTTCAAGCATAATTGTTGTATTTTCTCTATGTTTAATTGACTATAATATTTTTTTCATGTTTTATGGATTTTTGAAATGTTATTGTTGCATTGCTTTATTCCAACATTTGATCTGTATGAGATTCATGCAGCTTAATGGATCACTGTATTAACACAAATTTAAACTAAAATGTTCAATAGGATCTAAATCCATACTCTTAAGCTAAATAGTAAATTATTCTTACTTCTGTGAAAATTAATACAATATATTGTAGCTATAATTTGCCCCCTATTTACTGTTATCAGCTTCAGCTTAAGTAAAAACTTATAGTAAACATCGATTAAATTTCACGGCAGTTTTTAAATAAATATCCATAATGACACCATTGTGTATTTCTGCTCTAGATACAGGACCTGGTTGAACAGTTGGAGTATCTGCTCAGACGGAGCCTGCAGTCAGCTGCTTTATGCCGCTCAGAGCTCATTTAAAGGTCTGCATGAAATGTACAGTTTCAGTCTATGCACCATGAAAACTTATCTGAAAAGCATTCAAAGGACATTAAATTCTCTTTACAATTTGAAAAATGCATTTTTTTAAAACCTTGATAGGCCTTGACACTTTTAATCAACCCATGCAATATCGTAACCGCAGGAAAGCAGACATGTGAGCTTTAAATGACTATTTCACCTAAAGGTTAATAAAAAAATATCATCTTTGCAAAAGAGAGAAAAATATATTTCAAATTTATTAACTGGTGCCACTATTTAGATAGACCTTTCACATTTCTATTCATTTATTTCTGAATCTGTGCTCCAGAGGATATTAACATTCATTGTTTCTTGTTAAAGAGTTAAAGTTCTTGATTCTCAAATAGTGCAAAAAATGAGGTGAAAAAGTCCTCTGGTGATTCATTTGTTTTAAATCTATATATTTTTTTGTTATTATTATTTTTCCATGTCGGCCTTGAATACATCAACAACAAAATGAAAACCCTGGGTCTGGGTTAAACACCACTGCAGCCTGCACAATCATATAATCAATGCTCACTTATGAGAAAGTGTAAAAATCTAAAAGATATAAAATTGCCCTGCCAAATAAACCAGCGCAGCTCAGAGAGAAACGAGAAGCAGCCCTGAGTGTGTGGGTTGAGCGCAGATCCATTTTGAGCCTCAGACGAGCATTTTGAATTCAAGCTGCATGTTCCTCTCTGCATATCCATCGCTGAACCCTTCACCTCTAACACGCTGTAATTCTGTATTTACAGGAAACACAACACCAACCTCTGCCTTTATGCGCCGAGCCAACTCCCCACCGCCACCAGCCCCCCTTCCTCCACTTCCCTCTTCCTCTATCCATCTCCTTCCACTTCCTCTCTTCCTCCTCCCTTTTTCCCCTTAGTGGACGCTACAACATCATTAGCTTCACATAAAAGTCATTTACATGTGGCGGCGGTGAGTGAGTAATAATCACTTTAAAGCTGAACTCGTTTATTTTCTGTTTAGGCGAGGTGACGTCAGGGGTGAGCGAAACGAGCAGAGTCGGCATTGCCCAAGGTGTTTTGATGCCTTAAGTGGGACTAAACATATTTAGGGGAGTCGTGCAATTACCTAAATGCACACTTTTAAGAGGTTTCAATCAGCACTGTGTGGTTGTTTTGCTGATGGTATCAGATGCATTTGTTAGAGTAAGCAGCAGAGTACAAAGCACAGCAGAGCAAACACATTCAAACCAAGGCCCAAAAAAAAAACAATACTCGATTTTTTTATGTTTTTAAATGTTAAGACTGTATTAAAACATTTTTTTTAATTGGCATGGTATAATTAGGCCTGTTATGATAACAAATTTTGCTGAATGGTAAATTGTCCCAGTAAATATTGCAATAACCGATAATATTGTTTTGAGGCCATTTTCTAGTAGTATATTGATAATGACATACTATTGTAAGTTCCTCTTCTCAAAGAACAGTGAACTTTAAGTATTTTAAGATCATTTTATATGCAAGACATTTAAATATAAAAATAAAACAGGGGGGCTGCAGAGTGGCGCAGTTGGTAGAACTGTTGCCTACAGCAAGAAGGTTCTGGGTTCGATTCCCGGTCCCCGGTCTCTCTGCATGGAGTTTGCATGTTCTCCATGTGCATGGTGGGTTTTCTCTGAGTACTCCGGTTTCCTCCCACAGTCCAGTGTGTGTGTGTGTGTGTGTGTGTGTGTGTGTGTGTGTGTGTGTGTGTGTGTGTGTGTGTGTGTGTGTGTGTGTG